>JBBPMQ010000600.1:0-13565 GCA_038090375.1 Boletus rubroflammeus | reverse complement strand
AGATAAAAGAAGAAAAGGAAAGATCAAAGCATAGAAAAATGAAAGAAAGGTATAAAAATTGAAAATTGACCATGGATTAGCCTGTAATCCTTGTGCTAGGAATGTCCTTGAGTTCCCCTGTAACAGTCATTGAACATGTGAAGCAATTTTTACACTGTGATGCTGCATCTATTGACCTGTTCCCTATCCATGTCACCTTCAACTTAAAGGCCGTCGAATACATTGATGAGGCCATTGCTGAGTGTCAATCTTGTAGTCTGATCATTTCAGACAGTAAATCACCCTGTCTTGAAATTTGTTATTTATTGAAATGGTTGGACTTCATTAGGCTGGTGGCCACTGCACACATCAAGTATTTCTAGACTAGTGTGTAACTCTCCTGTTCTTTACTGGTAACTATTATGAACACTTATTTTCTAATCTTTTCCTTTGTTATCATGTGATACTTTCCACAGTCACATGACAACACGTGACGACAACACGTGACCTTTCACATGACGTGACAATACGTGACCTTTCACATGACAACACGTGACCTTTCACATCATGTGATCTTATCTTTCTTATCTTGAGCTCATCACATGACCATTACGACAATGGTCTAGACTCAGTCACGTGACTCATGGTGACTCACCTCATGTATTTAACCTCCATCAGTCTAGAATGTCTAGCACTCCTCATTTAATTACCACTTCTTCCAGAACATTCTATGTACCTTTATGACATCATAAGCTTAGACCTACCTACTAGGTGCATGGACCAATAGGTAAACACACACAAACATTGTAGTTAGTATATATAGTATGAATCCAACACCCCAAGAACTCTAGTCAAGTTCTTGTTGGTTTTTCCTCCAATACTCTTTACTCTAAAGCAAGCCTTGTGTGAAGCAATCCAAGTCATTATTTGATTTGAGGTTGTCAATATAAGAACTTGACTGTTATAACTTCCATTGCTTCACTTCTAAACCACTTCATACGCTATGCCCAGTGCTAAGGGCATATAGGTGGACCCTAGCCTTTTGGGGAACTTCAACAACTTTACTTTTGTTGAATGGCCAGAAGTTACTACACTTAGTAATAGTTCACATGCCTGAAATGTATTTAGATTTCAGACTCAGCTATCTGAGTTCTAATAGAGCTTTAACTCAAACCACTATGTTCCTACCAGAACTCAGCATCCAACCATGTAAGTCATACCCGCTGTGTTAACTCTACCAGTATGTGCTGGTTTCAACAGGTTATGAGCCCTGCTTGTGTTTTTACGCAGCAGATAAGCAGATACATCATCATGCTCGCTCATTGTACCAGCTCTGTTTGCGTGTCTTCACACCAAAACAGACGCTACCTGGTATGTTCTGTCTGAGCATTCATGCCAGATGGACTGGAATGTTAGACATGTCCTGAGTGATACCGCTGGACCACCTCTGAAGCATAGTGGGACGATATCTGTTGCAAGACCCATCAAATGATCCATGCCAGACCACACGTTCAACCTGATATAGTCCAATGCTGGGCCTACCAGGAAGGACCTGAAAAAAGCACACATAATATAGAGGAGCAGTGGTGAGGAATGCAGGCAGTTCATTCTTTGCTTTCGGGATGAAAACTGCACAGACTTGGGTGACACCTCAAGAATCTTGTGAGTGAAAAGAAAAGAGGGGAATGATTCAAGTTATACTGTAGAAATCACCAGGCTGGCGCAGGAGCACAGCATCACAGCAGCCAAGTGGGTATTTCTCAGAGGGGGGGTAAGCCTGAACCACTTGGCTTCTCTCCACGAAGTGTGAACGAAATGAGGAATGTAATTGAGTGCAAAACTTGTTCCACCGAACTTCCACATAGTCACATTCCTGAGTATCCCATCCACATGTTGAGTTGCCTTGTGCAACTTTGTCAATATAGTGTAAAACAATATGGGGGAGATCGGGAGATCATAAAGCGCCTGCATCTCAAAGAGAGATAATTTGTGATTAGGGTGGACAGTGACATAAAGGGCAACATCTCGGTGTGTTGAAATGAAGCTATTTGGGTTTTTCAAGTGGTTGCGGAATGAACAGAGGCCACAAAACATGTACTCCTTCTCGGGTGCCACCTGCTGAATAAACTCCAGGGTTGGGTCATTTCTCATGCTCGGCATCGATGATCTTGCCTATTGTGGAGTTTTCTGCCTGCCACAAAATGATGTAAAGGCCAAAAGTCCTTATGGCCTCTAATCTTCACGATTTGGTCCACGAACGTGCAGGCTTGGTGACTTGTGTGCTGAAATGGTGTATTGCAGTGCATGATAAGTAAACATTCCATTGTATCAGTAATAAACTGAATGAGGGTGCCATTTGCTTTCAATTGCCATCTGAAACTCATCATGAGCTCTAACTTTGGAATATTGAAATGCATTGGTGCCCTCCTTCCTTTTGCCCACCAGTGATGATACTTTGTTTCCTAGTGTGAAATTCTGCAAATGCCTGTTCCATGACAGCTATTGAGGTGTCGGTATGCACAGGATCTTGTGCTGATAAATGAATTCCACCAATGCATGAACAGCATGAATGAAGTCATCAGTTGTTGCTCCAGCACCATCCAAAACAGGTACCACCATCCTCTGTATATCATGATGGTCTCACCCAGTCATTTGCACCTGGTGAGAAACGCCTGATGAAAAGTGGCAGAGTGAAACACATTGGTATAAATTGCTAAAGCAGGTGTCAAGTGTATGTGAGCCGGTGACTTCTTTGCACCACTTGAGAATGTGATTGAAGAAAAATTTGTGGCAAATATGCAGGATCTTGCCTGTAAGGAAGAGTGATGGGTCAGAAAATCTCCAGTTGCGCCAAAATGATTTATGGATACCAAGGAGCTTTAGGAGCTTGGTGGCTTTCTGGAAGGTGTTGATTCTGTTAAAATCCCAGGGAACATAGCTCTTTGATCTGCTTGAGTATGTCGTGATCCATTCAAGGTGGAGCAGGAGTGGAATCCCAAAATCGAGGCAACTCGGTGGTGATCACAGGGGAAGTGTTCTTGGATATGCATGCAATGAGCTTTTGCTCAGAAAGGTCTGCGATATGTGAAATGAGGGGGGTATAACAGTTCCAGATATGTTTGCTAGGATCCACAAGATTGCAGCCCTGATCTGCTGCATCTTTCAGTGATGTGGTTACAGCGTCTAATGACCAGTGGAAAATCTGCACTTGGATAATGGTTTGGAACTCTGAATGAACCTTGAATGTTAATGATGGGATGAACACAACGCAACACCATGCATGGGACGTTGCCTACATCTGGATATCTGACTGAATGTTGCCGATAGTCATAAAAATGGGGTGCATTTCTAACCCTCCAGTATGTCATATGACAGGTCTTTTATTGGAGGCAAGAATGATGGGGATGATCGTGGATCCCTGAGGAAGTTGATCCTGTGATGCAACAGACAATATTTCAGGATGTAAGCAGAAAAATATTGTCACCAATCACTCACCTGGATTGCGAATGTGCAGGTCCCTGTAAAAAATTCGCTGTACTTGTGCTCCTCACTGTGCATAATCTTGTGAGGATCATATGTCATGTAGTTGGCAAATATAGGATTGGAGAATAAGTCCTTGACAACGTCTAGGCCATTGCATCATATCAGACAGGCGTCCTATACCGTCTTGTAATCTTTGATTTTGATCTTTGTAGATTGTCATTGTAGCCCCATAGGAAGATTTCCAATCCATCCAAATAGGCGATCCACCATTTTGAAGGATGGCTTTGGATGGGTATTGAACTACTCAAGTATGGTGAGATGAGATTCAGCATATGAAAATCAAACAAACCCATCATAGTTTCAAAAACTGAGATATCTGTTATGGTCGTAACAGATTACACAAGTAACTTTCTTATTGGATCACATGACTCAGGATCACAAGACATCCCACACTCACATGACTAGATCATGTGATCACTTCCCTTATGCTTTCACACTTCTTTCCAGGACATTCGTCACACATGGACACTTGGTCTGGTAGAGTAGACCATTTCTAAATTATTCCTTTTATGGTCATATGAACTCACATGGTAATTACCGTCATGATTCTCTTCTTTTCTTCTCTTCCATTTGATGTACAAACTGCATCCTCATGTCGTTTATTTCTGCCATGCTTCTCAACATCTATTTCACCTTGCACATTTAATTACTGCTGGTCTAGACTTAGATCTAAGATGGGGTATACACATGTACAAACTATGTAGAATGCTATATAAACCCAGAGGCTAGCACTAAGTCTAGTTCTCTTGGATCTTTCCATCCAAAGAGTTCCACTCAGTTCTCTTTCTCTCCTAAGTCTTTTAAAGTAGTTGTTTGCCTAGAGCCTAGTTTGCTTTGGGTCATTTCACTAGAACTAGACTATCCTTTATGCTCTACCCTTACAACTTTCCTGCTCTCACAACAAGTGTGTAGAGCAACTCAAGTAGTCAAAGCACAAAACACTCACAAATAGAGGTGCTAGTGTCCATTGTCTTTCACAGGTCACTCTGTTCTTTCCCAGCCCCAGAAGTACAAGGTCACAGCAAGGATTCCCTTGCACATCCATACATAGCAAGTAGAGGACAGGCAGGCACCCTCCCTACTATTGGACAGTTAGAACTGGAGCAGGCACCTGTTACAGTACAGGGCCCAGTGTGTGAAGAGACACACATCTCACCCTCACCAACCTCAGCATTCCTCAGAGCGCTATCAGAAGATTTCTCACCGGAGCATTTCAATTTGTCAGAGATTCAGATGATGACCTTCTCTTCCCACAGACCACAGTACAGATCATCGCCAGAGCCATCAGATCAGGAGGCAACAATTTCACCCCACTAGAAAAGAGAACTGACCAACAGTTGGCATACTCTGAGCCACAACTGGAGTACAACCCCAATGACTACGTTGGAGAACTGGACTATCTGACCTCTGTACTGGTGCCAGAACACCACCACCCCCCCAGATTAATCACTCCCGCCCTACAGGAAGTTGGAGCAGTGATAGTAACTAGAGGAGTTAGACCAATCATAGGAGTAAAGAGAGAGCTAGCAGATCTATTGGATCTTACAGAGCTCACCGAGTTGAAAGAAGAACCTCACCATACAATCAAAAAGCTGAAATATAGGTATATTAGGAGATTGAATAGAGGAGAACTTGGGTCTACAGAAGCCCACACAAGCAAGGTTCTCAGAGATAAGAGATCTCTAAAGAAACTGTTGAAGTACAGGCAATAGAAGCCATTTGTTTAAACTATGATTTCTCTCTCCCACTCCCTCGCCACAGCCCTCACCCAAGCGCAACAAGAAGACCAAGGTGCATGGGGTGAGCTCACTGCCCAACTACAACTCTACATGGAGGAACAGGAAGGCTGCAATAGACCTAAATCAAATGTTGACATCAGACGTTCAACAACTAGAAGCCCAAGTAATGGCACAGACAGCATCTGGTAGCAAAGGCAGCGGAGGTTCAGAATTCCAAGACCCTGGTGACTTTGATGGCACCAGGGGCAAGAAATTTGAAGAATGGTGGACCTGTGTCTGGATGTGGCGAGACATGAAAAAACACATTCTCACAGGCCTTGATGGCACAAGGGCAATTCTCTCCTGAATGAAGGGTGGAGAAGCAGGTGCATTTGCACATGCATAATTAAACAAAATGTTGACAACACGGAGCTTGATGCCCTCATCAAAAGTCACTTCTGATCCGATTGGCATCACAAGGCACTCACCTCCCTTAAGCAAGAAGACCAAGCAACGGATATGTTCCTCATGAAATTTGAAACATATCAAACCCAAGCAGAGTATGATGAGGACAGACTCATCAAACTTCTAGAACAAAATGCAGATCATTCAACAATCAAATTACTAATCACCCAAAATGGGAGATACGAAGATCTGGTGCAATTTAAAGCAGATCTGAAGAAGGCAGGAGCATGAAAGCAGCTGCTTGAATACATTACCAAAGGAACGGCAGAACAGGTCTCGCGTTGCAACCCTAACACCATGGATGTAGACATTACAAGAAGCGGCACACAAGGTGGCAAATTCAAATGTCACAACTGCAGACAAGAAGGGCACTTTGTAAAAGAGTGCAAAATGTTATGGTCATAACAGGTTACATGAGTAACTTTCCTTATCTTATTGGATCATGTGACTCAGGATCATGTGACATCCTGTCTTTCCATGCTCACATGACTAGATCACGTGACCTTTATGCCTTCAACTCACAGGATGTTTATACTTCAAGGACACAATGTCTGGTAGAGTAGATGAGTACCTTTTATAGTCATATGATTTCACACAGTAATTACTGCCATGCTTCTCTTCTTTTCTTCTCTTCCATTTGATGCACAGGTTGCATCCTTATGTCATTCATTTCCACTATGCTTCTCAACTTCCATTTCACCTCACATATTTAATTACCACTAGTCTAGACCTAGATCTAAGATAGGGTATATACATGTACAAACTATGTAGAATAATATATAAACCCAGAGGCTAGCACCGAGGATTTCCTCAGTCTAGTTCTATTCTTTCCTCCAAAGAGTCCCACTCAGTTCTCTCCTTTTCTTCATTAGTAGTTAGGTTGTTGTGTCTGCCTAGAGCATCAATTGCTTTTTGGCCATTTCACAAAAAGCCAAAGATTGCCTGCCCAGAATGCAAGTTTCTTGGCGGCAGTCATTTTCAGAACTGTGAAAAGTTCACCCCGCGCCAAGCAAGGGCCACAGAAACTCAAATGCCACTAGTGGCAACCTCATGGCCAACGCTGGGCAAGGCCAAAGAGCCTGCAAAGGGCAAAGGTAAGAAAAAGGACTGGTCCCACTCAATCAAAGGAATGAACCTTGACAAGGCTAGGGCCTGGTTCAAAGACTATGAGGCCATTGCCTCAAAAAATTAGAAAGTCCAAAGTATGTATCTGGGTGCACTGCAGACAACACATATGCTTCATTGTCAGTAGAAGAATATGCCAACAACAATATATTTTTCATTCAAAGCCTCAAAGTAGAAAAGAAGTCCTAATGGAGATAAGCGTAGCCCTGCAAACCTCCAAAGGAAAATACACCAAGATGATGGCCCTGCTAGATTCAGGAGCCAATGTAATTTTCATTGACAAATCTTGGGCATTGACACACAAAATCCCCCTTACAGCCCTTAGGCAGCCCATACCTGTTTACAATGTGGATGGAACAAAGAATTTTGCCAGTTCTATGATGCACAGTGCAGAGCTTATATTAGAGTTTGATGGACATTGTGAACAAGTCTTGGCAGAAGTCACAGACCTAGGCAAGAACATGTTCATTTTAGGATATTCATGGCTCAAGCACCACAACCCAGAGATTAACTGGACAAAAGGCACTGTTACGATTGTGAGTCGTAACTAGAACTCCAAGGTATCTTTGAACTCTCCTCAACCAACTATCACCGACATCCGGGTTACATAAGCAAAACAACCCGTGGGAATGCTTTTTGCATGAAATGGTTTTGTACACCACATCACCAAATTTGTACCTGTGCTTCCAAAAAATTGCCCAGGAGCTTATTTTCATATAAAGATTATCTCCAAAAAAAATTATATCAAATTAATATAGAATATATTAATGTAGATTTCCCCTATTTCTCTGTACAGATCTGTATTACTAGGTACCTCTCTATGGGAACTACACAAGTCTGTAGAGGTCTGTCAATACAAATGAGCACATTACGTGGAGCGAGGCACGAGCACAGCTGCAACGTAAGATCTTCGGACCAGCAGGTGAGTAGCTCCCACACTTTTTTCTCTCGAGCTCCTCACACCGACTCTGCTACTGACCGCAGCTCAACCACGAGCTTCATCGCACCATGGCTCATTGCTCAACTCGCTCACTCAGTCACTCCTTTACAGTCACTCATTCCCTTTTGTTTTCTCCTAGGCACAGCGCGCCATCATGGACCAAGTCCTGAACCTCATGCTGGACTTTGCAGCCGATGAAGCATTCCCACTGCACAAGGTGCTCATGGAAGCTTTCGGGTGGAATGAAGACCGAGCTATCCAGCACCTAGAGGACACGGGGTGCCAGGCACACCCGGAGCACATGCCAGCTCGAGATTTGCCAGACCCGCCACCACAGGAGCGTTGAGAGGAGGAACAACCGCCAGAGCATCCAGGCGAAGGAGAGGACCCGGGAGACCTCGCAGGTCAGGCTCAGGAAAAAAAAAGCCAACTATTGGCAACTTTGAAGAAGACGTACCACCGCCCAACGTCATTGCGTGCTGACCGTCGCAGTATGTGCTCCAATTGCAATATACGACTACATTGAATTGTGGTATTTCACCAGGGAAGGCTGTTTCGAAGCTGCCAAGCATGCGCATTCGCAGGCAGATGATGCTTTCAGCCTCCTCGCCACCAAGAAGGTCCTTACCTTGAGACCAGTGGCCTCAGTCAAGGCTTCAAAAAATGCCTGAGCAGACCACAAGCTGATGCTCACTGAGATGCTGCAGGCATGTACAACATATCTCGAGCACATGAAGGAGGTGCGGTGGCCCAAAAAGCACATCACAGCTCTCTTCAAGTTTTTCTGGAACCTGGAGTGTCACCCCTTCAGAATGTCCATGCGACATGGTGATCGCATTCTCACCACATACATGGCGAAAACTAGGAGGCACTGGCACAACAGGCTCAAATTGGGCACCGCTTTCAACATCGCCATCATCAACGAGAATCTCTTGCAACACATCGTCACAGAAGTCAATGACGCCATGCTAGGCAAGGTCAGTGCAGCGCCTGTATAGCAGCTCCGTTCGTGCTAACCGGAAACCTTTTCCTTTTCCCACCTCGTGCGTCCTTTTGCCCCACCACTCGGCAATGCTCTAATGGATACCTCATGTCGTGCTCGGCCCCCTAGGTCAAGAGCATCATGACCGCACAGGTATCCCCATCAGCAGCCCAACGACAGTCACGCAGATCTTATACCGACCGGGCAGATTACATGCGTGACCATTGGCGCAGCTTGCACTCCAGATCCCCTCCACCACCACGATTCTGTGGCGCTAACAGATCAGCAAGAGAGCCCCCACACCCACCCACAGATGCAAAGCCCTCGCAGGGCTGCTTGCCGAGCGCCTGCAGCAAATCAGCATGTCCCGCTTGCCTCGGGCGCCACCCCACGATATCAACAATTGCACAATTCAGTACCTGTGGGACAGATCTCCAGTGTACGCAAGGTGTGCCCCAGACGGTCATCTCATCGATCCCGCCAGGGACATTTTATGCCATGATTGGCAGAAACCACAGGGTTGCTCTCGGCCCTACAACAGCGCCAAGCATGCATGTTCAGGATGCGGTAGCACCTCCCATGGCGCTCAAAAATGCCCTAAGGTGCAGCCGCACAATGGCAATGACACCGTATAATGTGAACATGTGGCAGGACTTCCTCATTAGAGCAGGCTTAACCTCTCAATACCCCAACCTCAAGGAGGGCCTCACGCACAGTTTCCATGCTTTCATGCTGCCCATATCCCAAACCTTTACTCCTCCTAATCACCCGTTCATAATCCAGTACAAAGCAGTCTTCGACGATATCGTACATAAAGAGTTTGCAAAACAACGCTACATAGGCCCACTCACTGCAAGCAAGGTACAGCGATAGTTGGACACTTTCAGACTTCTCCTTTATCCTTGATACCCAAGCCAGGACGACCAGGTAAATATCGTATGATTCAGAACCTCTCACACCTGAGACTGAGAGGATCCACGCCAATACAGTCCATAAATGTAAATGCCCACATGCTCCCGGACAATTTCCCTATAGTACCTTCCCCATAGTTGTGCTGCTCATGTCCTCACTCCTGCCAGGGTCGCAAGGAGCAGTCAGAGACGTAGCCGAAGCATACCGTACTGTTTCCATCCACCCATCACAGTGGCACAGGCTAGTAGTTTGTTTATCAGATTCCCATTTTGCCATCGACACAGCGCTGTGTTTCAGTTTCGCCCCATCTGCAGGCATCTATGGTAACGTTGCAAGTGCTGGCGTCAACATCATGCGCTTTGTCGGCATCAGTCCCATCTTACGTTGGGTAGATGACCATTTCAAATGTTCATCCGTCTTCCCCGAGCGCACCTCCCTCACTACAATGAACACTGTCGTAACGCTGCTGAGCGCATCGCCTCGCAGGGGGGCCCTTTGGTGCATGGTGGTCATTCCTGGTTCAAAGGTGGCCCTTTTCCTGATGGCTCCACAAAGGAGTTTGACGAGAATTGTGCTTTTACATTGTGCAACTTCACCGCCACCAACAGCAACAGCTGCGATGAGCAATCACACACTTACAATTTAGCGGACATCAACACCATCTCCGACATCTTGGGAATCCCATGGGAACCCTCCAAAGACGTCCCTTTTTCGTCTGCCCCCACATTCATTGATTTCACATGGGACCTAGAGCAGTGCACGGTATCCCTTACTGAGATGAAGAGACACAAATACATACTGGCCCTACAGGATTGGTCATCCAGGAGGACAAACACCTTGCACAAGGCCCAGAAGTTACTTGGCAAGCTGATACACGCAGCACAGATATTCCCGGAAGGCCATCCGCAGCTTGCCAATTTGGAAGCCATGTTGACCATTTTTGGTCAGAAGCCTTTCGTCCCTTACACGCCACCCAAGGGCACACAGGACGATATCAACTGGTGGAGTGACCACCTCACCACAAAAGCCCCCCCCCTCCCCCATACCAACACCTCGACCACCAATCGACCTGCGCACATACTCAGATGCCAGCTCCTCCATTGGCATTGGGATCCACATACGAGGGCAGTGGCGGGCGTGGTACCTACAACCTGGTTGGAACACCAACAGGTGCGACATCAAGTGGGCAGAAGCGGTTGGCTTCAAACTACTCACCTGTGCTCTTCTCCACGTCGTTCAACCCAGGTCTGCCCTTCTCGTCTACAGCGACAACCAAGGGGTCGTTGAAGCTTGGCACAGCAGGCACAGCAGGAACAGGCACATCAACCACCTCTTCAAGTGACTCGTACCTGAGCTCATATGCACAAATTGTGACGTCGTCACTCGGTATGTCCCCAGCAGGGGTAACCCTGCCGACCCTCTTTCGCGCAATTTTTCCCCCTCCCAATCCTTACTCCTCCCCCCCATTGACTTACCCAGCAAGCTGAACCAGTTCCTCATCAACCCCCCCAGCCTTGCAGCAGTGGCAGATGCCGTCCACGCATAACATCAGCATTCCCAAGCCACCGTGCCCCATACTGCTCACAAAGGCACTGCAAGCGCAGCAGGCCAAGAAGCCCCCCTCGCTGTCATCGTCCTCCACCCTCTCCTCGCGTGAACCATCAGTGGAACCGACCACACTGCGTCCCCACTGTGTTGCCAAAGACCAAATCCTCATGTGGTGACCGGTTCGCGCCCGGGAGCTGCAGCACCCTTTACAGCACGAGGACACATAGCGCCTACTCAGTGTGCTCCCCCACGCATGGGCGGACTCCACAAAGGAGACGTATGGCTCAGGCTTGCTTGCCTTTCACATGTTTTGTGATTTCAAGTCCATCCCGGAGGAAGAGCAAGTGCCAGTGGCAGCAGACGTTGTGTCGGCATTCATTTCACACTTAGCTGGGGCGTACGCCCCATCCATGGTTGCCAACTACGTCAGCACAGTCCAGGCGTGACATGCAATACATGGACTCAGTTGGAGCATTAACGAGAGGGAAGTGGAACTACTGTACAAAGCAGCTCACAACCTGGTGCCGCCCACTTCCAAAGTCCCATGAGGGACCCCACACCTTAGCGACCATCACTGCCATATGGGAGCATCTGGACCTCACATCATCCCTGCATGCGGCAGTCTTTGCATGTCTCACCACAACATTCTTTGCAGCCATGCACACTGGCGAATTCACCATTCCCAACCTGAAGGCTTTTGACCCAGCATGTTACATCACATGGGCCAGCCTCTCCTCGCAGCGGAATCACAACGGTCTGGAAATGGCCTGCTTCCAGCTCCCATGCATGAAGAAGTCCCCCATAGGGGAGGAGGTCAATTGGGCGAAGCAAAACGGTCCACACAACCCCGAGGAGGCCATTAACAACTAAATGACCCCCCAGCGGCAGTCCCCCTTTTTGTGTACCATCCCCGCGCGGGCTTCACGCCTCTCACCCAGAGAAAATTCCTCAAGACTCTTGACGTTGCCATCGTTGCAGCAGGGCTCCCACCATTGAAAGGGCACGGCATTCACATTGGTGCCACTCTGGAATACCTATTATGAAAAATCCCTTTTAACGTGGTCAAAGTCAAGGGCCGCTGGGCGGGTGACTCGTTCCTCATCTATCTATGCAAACATGCTCAAATCCTGGCACCATACATGCAAGCCAATCCTGAATGAAGTACACACCATCTTTTTGCAACAAACCATTTCTCCGATACGCCAGAGGGGGTAGGTCTGGGCTCAGCGCAGGCGACTCCTACCTGATGGGTAAGCACCCTGCTGCATGTGTCGTCGTCCATCACAACTAACACTTTGGGATCGCAGCTCTCTCATCTGTCCATCAGGTGCCCTCTGGGCCGAAGTGCTCTGCGCTTACCTGTCCCTACCTCTCACATCATCAGTTTCATAGCATACATGTACACACATTCAGTACAGGTATCACATCGCATCGTATCTACTACAGCAGAGCGGCAGTCCAAAGAGGTTGGTTTGCTGATGTAGGGAAGAAGATGCGACAGACGTCGGGGAGTGACGATATGATTTCCCAAGGAGGAATGATAGGGAACCAAGACGAGGTAGTTGGGTGAAGGGGTATCCCTTCTGAGGAGATGAAATCTGGGGGACTAGAGCTGGTCTCCTGAGCAGCAAGCCCAAGGTAGCTAGTCTTGAACTAGTGGCAACAAGATACATGTGGTGTGACCACAAGGAACAGTGAAGAGAGGGGAACCTTGGACTGAGGATCAAGTCCAGGTGAATACCATGAATTGAGTAGGGATGGCTGATGGGCCTGGGGGGCAATGGCTGATAGCCATAAGGCTATGCAGGTGGTGCAATGGTAAGGCAAGAAATGACAAGGAACCGGGATTGACATGGAGGTCTAGGCTTTAAGGATCCAGTGCTCGTTGGAAGCTGGTGAGGTCATGGGGTAGAGAGGAAAATGGGCAGGTGTCTTGGCCAACTGTAACAGGCATGGTCAAGATGACTAGATGACCGTCTCATTGCCATGCACTGCAGGACAAATCTTTCTTCTTTCAGTGAATGGAGAAAGAAGAACTGGACATTCAATATAAAGTCTACAACACTATCTGCACTCTAGAAGTGCAAATAAAAGAAGAAAAACCAAAAACAGCTGAGGAGCTAGTCTCTTTGGCCACCATAAATATTTAGATGTTTTCTCAAAAAAAAAAAAAAAACTGAGTGGATGCCAAAATGAAAAGCGTGGGACCACACAATAGACATGAAAAAAGGATATGTCCCCAAGAAGGGCCACATTATCCCCTAATCGCCGACAGAGCAAGACAAAGTCGCAGCTTTCATTGATGATCAGTTGGTGAAAGGTTATATTAAACCTGCTAAGTCCCCACAAACTA
>JBBPMQ010000599.1:0-13600 GCA_038090375.1 Boletus rubroflammeus | reverse complement strand
TCTTGCGGAGTCATGGCGTGTGAACTATAAGCGACGGGGTGCCAGATCCCGTCTTTCTCTATGGAAAGGACTGCTCCTGTGGCAAAGTCCGATGCATCGCATTCTAGGTGATACTTTGCATCATCCACTGGATACGCGAGAATTGGTGCCATGGTGAAGGCGGCCTTAAGCGTGTCAAACACTGTTTGCTGAGCTTCTAGCCATTGGAAAGGTTCGTCCTTCTTCGTGAGATCGTGGAGTGGTCTAGCCACAAGTGCGTAATCTTTGATGAATCTCCAGTAGAAGTTGGTGAGCCCTAAGAAGCTTCTTACGCCTTTAACCGTTTTTGGCTCTGGCCATTCCCGGATGGCGGAAACTTTAGACATATCCATTGAAATGCCGTCTTTTCCTACAATCATTCCCAAGAAGTCAACTTCTGGGACTGAGAATGTGCATTTCTCCGGCTTGACGAAGAGATCATTTTCTTGTAATCTCTTGAGTACTTCAAGTACTATTTTTTGGTGTTCTGCTTTGTCTTTTGTCTTTGTGAATACCAATATATCGTTGATGTAAACAACGACGACGCCATCCATATTGGCAAATATGTCATTGACCATCGCTTGGAAGGTCGCGGGAGAATTGCATAATCCGAAGAACATGACCTGAGGTTCGAATGATCCACAGAAGCACGTGAAGGCGGCTTTCCATTCATCGCCTTCTTTGATTCAGACATTATTGTAACCCCATCTAAGGTCCATCTTCGTAAATAGTTTCGAGCCCTTTAATTTATCCACAAGTTGGGAAATAAGGGGGAGCGGATAATTGTTTTTGACTGTGTGTTCGTTTAGACAACGGTAATCCTGTACCATTCGCTTCTTTCCATCTTTCTTTGGAATGAAGAACATGGGGCTAGTTTGCGGGGACTTTGAAGGTTTAATATAACCTTTTGCCAATTGATCATCTATGAATGCCATGACCTTGTCTTGTTCCGTTGGCGATAAGGGAATAATGTGGCCCTTCTTGGGGACATATCCTTCTTTTATATCTATTGCGTGGTCCCATGCTTTTCATTTTGGCATCCACTCGGATTGCTTTTTTGAGAATACATCTAGATATTTATGATAGGCCAAGGGAACTAGTTCCTCGGCTGTTTTTGGTTTTTCTTCTTTTAATTGCGCTTCTAGAGCGCGGATAGTGTCGTAGACTTCATATTGAATGTCCAGTTCTTCTTTCTCCATTCGCTGAAGGAAGAAAGATTTGTCTTGCAGCGCATGGCAGTGAGAGGGACATCTAGTCATCCTGACCGTGCCTTTCGTCCAGTTAATTTCCGGGTTGTGGCGCTTGAGCCATGAATACCCTAGAATGAACGTGTTCTTGCCTAGGTCTGTGACTTCTGCCAAGACTTGCTCGCGATGTCCGTCGAACTCTAATATAAGCTCTGCACTGTGTGTAATAGAACCGGCGGAATTCTTTGTTCCGTCCACGTTGTAAACAGGTATGGGCTGCCTAAGGGCCGTAAGGGGGATCTTGTGTGTCAACGCCCAAGATTTGTCGATGAAGATTACATTGGCTCCTGAATCTAGCAGGGCTGTTGTCTTGGTAAATTTGCCTTTGGAGTTTTCCGGTGCTATGGATATCTCCATTAGGACTTCCTTTTCTACTTTGACGCTTCGAACGAAGACGTCGTCTGGGAATTGGGGAGAAGTGGGGGATAAAGTGGGATTCATTACAGGTTACTCCTGCCATTACCCGAAGGTAACTGCACAAGGGACTACTTGAACTACCTATCTAGATCTACTAGTAGGTACTGTGTTCTACTAATCATAATGGTTCGAAGGGAATCCTCGCTAAACAATTTCTTCTCCTTCGAGGGGGGATACTTTTCTGTGGAGCGTTGGTACTACACCGCTACTCCATACTTTTCTTCGTCAGCTAGACGTGCCTGTTTGTCATCGCGCATAATGTGGGTATCGGAGTCAAGGTGCTCCGCCTTCCCGTGACATAAGGGGTGGTGAACGGTGATAATACCGTTCGGTTGGGATCCGCTTCTCTAGGCGCAATCAATCTTCTTCATTTTCCTGCAAGCATCATGAGCTATTTCATCAAGACCTTGCTTTACCCTTTTGAGCCTCTCTTGGATTAATGACCGTCTTGGCTCCTCCGTTCAATCTCGTCTTCGACCAAGATTTCTACTCCGTGAAAGTCTGGATCTGCGGCACAGTGACTCTTCATGCCGCTTCCGATCACATTGAGTGATTTCCTAGTTCTGATTGCGGGCCTACGTCTTGCCCTTACTGTATAGCTTTTCTGGGCGGGTAGTTTCAATTCCCGTCCGATTTCGTTATTCTTCCGATCGGGCAATGCTGCGATCTCGACTGGTACTGATGTATCTGTGTGGTACCTCCATGGTCTCCTTGATTGAGCCCGGATACCTAGTTTCTGTGGGAACGTATTCCCATTTACGTTTTACCCTGCCGTTTGTCTCCGGCATAAGCTGTAGGCGAGGTAGCGAATCTTCCGTATAATCGGATCTGACGAATCTAGGTGCCTCTCTTCTATATTCTTCTCGTAGCGATCTAGATTGAACCATTCCCAGTCGGTCCTCTCCGGATCTAGGGTGGGAATGGAGACGTAGCACTATCTCCAAGCTTTCCCGTCGTAGCTGTGTAGGCGTTTCTTTATAGAGCGTAGCTCCGAACTGCTTTTGGTCGGGTTTGATAATAACCCCTTTTTCTGGTACCGATGAGGCAAGTGCCGATGCTTCTCTAGCAAGCAGCGGAGAGTGAATGAAGTGAACAGTTTTATGTCATCGTGTGCATGTTCAGGCACAAACTCAAAACACTTGTCATGCCCCCTAAAGCTGGGACAAGAATAGCCTCGGGTTCCAACCCATAAGTGAACGAACTAGTCGCCGCCTCAGGAAGCGAACTGTCTTCTATCTTGCGCCGTAGCGAGGCATAATGAAGGTGGTGAGAAGGGACCAAGGTGTCCGCCTTTTCATACTCTGTTCGAGAGTCTTCAGAGGGTCCTAAGCTCCGGCGAATTCTACTCTGGTGTGACGATGCCGTCAAGGTGACGTGTGGCATATGTCCGAAATCTAAAGATCTTCTGGGTGGCTCTCCACACATCGGGCGTCCGTACCGTTTCAAGGGCTTTAAAACGTCCGCCTGCTCCTATCTGTTCCACAAGTATATGGGAGACTCCGGAATGCTCGTTCCGTCACTCCTCCAACTCTATAGGTAGGATGAGGGATGACCTGTGGAAGCATATGGGGTGCCTGCATCTTCTAAGCGGGCCCCTCGACTAGGATCTTCTAGTACTCGTGACACAAGGTGTGTCCGTGGCGTGCCGACGCGCTCTGTGAGCATCGGCGGGGTTGTCGTAACGTAAGGGTGAAACTGTTGTTAAAAGTCTAGTTCTAGTGAAATCAACCAAAAGCTTAATGACTGAGCTTAGGCCGACGTCATGACAACCAACTAAACTAGTGAGAACGTAACTGTGATATAAAGGGAGACTCAACAGCGTCCAAGGTGTACTAGCACCTAGCAACAACTGATGGTCGAGTGGTGGCTTCTACTGGAGGAAGTACCCAGTGAATGGCCCATGGAGAGGTAAAACGAAGGGATGAGTGGGACTCTTTGGAGGGTAAAATCCAAGAGAACTAGACTGAGGAAAACCTCGGTGCTAGCCTCTAGGTTTATATAGCATTCTACATAATGTGTACATGTTTGTACCCTATCTTAGATCAGAGTCTAGACTAGCGGTAATTAAATACGCGTGTTGAAATGGAAGCTAAGAAGCATAGCGGAAATGAGTAACATGAGGATATATCCTGTACATCAAATGGAAGAGAAGAAAAGAAGGAGAAGCATGACGGTGATTACCGTGAGAGCAATATAACTATAAGGGGAATAAAGTTTAGGAACGGTCTACTCTACCAGACCAAATGTCCTTGTGTTATCGAATGTCCTGGATAAACGATGTGATTGCATGGGGTGAAGGTCGCGTGATCTGGTCACGTGAGCATGGAAAGAAACGGGATGTCACGTGATCCGAGTCACGTGATTCTGATAAGATAAGATCAGAGATGTTACTTGTGTAACCTGTTACGACCGTAACACCTACCTTTTTCAACCTTCCAGCCTTGCTTTGCATAGAATGTGAGTGATTGGGTGATGCATTCCAAACAGATGTCATTGAGAGACTGAGACAAGTTGGGGTATGGATCACATAAAATCTGATGAATCCAGAAAAGGGCTTTAGCACACGAAAGTACTGTTTTCCACTGATGTGGATAGAAGCTGAGTAACTCTGGCTTGTCAGTATTTGGCTTTACTGTCCTCATTTTCGTCTTCAGGACCTCACCACCACCCTCCTCATCACCCTCCTCCTTGTGAAATGGCCTGAGCTGGGGGCGATGTCTAGGCAGCACAAAACACAACAAAAGGATAAAGATCAACTAGCTCTGCTAGAGATCAAGGGAAAGGGGTACTAAGCACTTTGCTTAGGAGGTTCTCAGGTCTTTGAATGGGAAAGTATCAAGAGAATAGACTGGGGTTGCCAGGCTACTCCTTGGGGTTTATATACTATAGTGAGGTTTGTACATGTTGTAACTAGATCTACTAGATACTATTAAATACATGAGTAGGAGGCATGGGAGGGCTATGCAATCCTGTGCATCAAAATGGAAGAGAAGCATAACATGTGGATCAAGTGATAAAGAAGCATGGTAATGTGAAAGAGAAGGAGGGGACATAGCTTTTGTGATATTAAATACATGCACATCAGATGAGGATGTGGCAGGATATGAATACATGAGGTTAGCATGAGGAATGCATAGTGGAGAGGTGAAAGGGTGAAAGAACATAGCTTTGTGATCAGATCATAGATCTGATCTAGGAATAAAGATCTGAACATAAGGGGTTAGATCTGATCTAAGATCTAAGTGAAAGATGTGAATCATAAAGGAAAGGGACGAGATAAGATAAGATCAAGTCATCGAGGCTTGATATGATTACCATAGTAGAGATAAGACTCTAAGGAAGTGAGATATGAATAGATAAAGGTGAAAGTACCACCAAAATATAGATAAAAGTGTTCTGTACTTGCTGGGACTTACAGAGTTAATTGCCCTTTTCTTAGAAGATAAGATAAAAGAAGAAAAGGAAAGATCAAAGTATATAAAAATGAAAGAAAGGTATAAAAAATGAAAATTGACCATGATTAGCCTGTAATCCTTGTGCTAGGAACGTCCTTGAGTTCCCCTGTAACACCTTGTCTTCATCATCAGTTTCTGCAACAGCCTCATCGACGTCCTGGCGAGAATTAATGTTGGTGAGATGTTGGCGGGACGGCAATGTGGGTATTCTGTTTTTGGCATGGTGACATTGGACCACATTGTATGGGACACTGGGCTACAGCAGTATCAATCTCAGTAGACAGGTAAATTAGATACCATGTACCTCTTCAAAAAATTGATAATCTGCTTCATTGATCCTATAATTTTCCTCAATGTGCAAGTCAACATCACTTCCAATCAAAGGAACTTCACCCATGGCCTCATCTCCATCCACAGCATCTAAGTCAAAATGCCGACGTAGCCTTCTCAAACTCTTGTTGAGAACCTACTCTCTCAGTTGTTCCTTGTCCGAGTCAGGATGAACATTGAAGTCCTCTGGATGGGGCCAATCCACCTCTGCATTCTCTGGCTCATACCACATATCTTGATCATAAGGGGTATCGTCCCAGTCCTCATGGTCCTCGTTGTTGTAGTACTCATCTGTATTGTTGTCCCCATGGTACAGATATGGAAAGTGAGTCTGATCCAACCCCATTTGGTCCAGGTACTCGGATTCTTTTGAAGATGGAAATGAAGACAATATTGTGTTAAATACAACATCATGACATACTACCAATCATCTCCATTATCTGAGTTGTCCTTCTTTTCCCGTTCTTCTTCCTTCTTGTCTTCAGGTATTGTAGAAGCCAACAGTTGTTGTACAGGTCTTCGCTTGGGTTGCATGTGGCTTCTGATGGAGTTGTGATGTCGGGTGTCTTTAGTTGCTTGTAATCCCCTAGTATTGACAGAGCAAGACTGTTGTTGAGTTTGTGATTGAGTTTGTGCTGGCATAGTGGGATTGAAAGGTGCGAGAAGATTTGCATCTGTATGAAGCTGCTTGGGCAGTGTCAGAGACCTTGAGCACCAACTTCCAGCAAGTTGAATTCCATTTACCTGCGTGTAAGCATCCAATATTTGGGTGCCAATGAAGGAAGGAGGAACTATCCTGGTCGTTTGAAAACCAAAACAATCACCAGGTCTAGCCTTGTGAAGAACTGGTACAGGTCCCTGCTCAACCTCAGGTTGAAGGTCTTCAGTGGGACTCACATTAGACTCATAAGCCCAGGCCTTGCAATGAGAGAATCAGTGTCCAGTTTTTGTGAGAGGAAGAGCTACCTTTGCTTTCTTTGGACTTTTTCCACCCTAGCCCTCTTGATGGATGGTGCAGAGACATTGGGGGGCTCAGAGGCTGGGACAATGGTTACACACTTCTTGGGTAGCTTGATGGGGCTTTCTAATATGTCGCCAATCTTTGTGAGCTGCTTGGCTGTGCCACCTTGCCCAGCCCTGGTCCACTTTGAGCATCGGGTTGAAGGTGCACCTGCATTGGAGTTGGCGACTTTGTGAGGCATGCTTGGTGGTAAAAGACTGAAAAACACTACTGAACCAGCGGAGAGTAACCAGTTAAAGTGGTATGACTAAGCACTCACTAGCCGGTGAAGGGTGGAGGTTGAGATCAGTCCCTGTGCATGTTGTCAGCTATAGCAGCGATGGGAGTTGACAATGAACCCACGGTTAAAGGCTTTTAAATAGAGGAAACATGGAGAATACAAGAACTGCGACTATATAGAAAGATGAAGACTATAGTAAAACTCCTTGTCAAAGTATTTGTTTGGATAGAAGCATTGTGTGAAATGAACACTGTTGTATGAAGTCAGCTTGGTATTAGCACGACAGCCAAAAAATGGGATAGTAGGTGCATAAGACTGTAACTGATCCAATAGTAGAGCATCAGCCATTGGAGTACAGGCTGATCGCTTTGCCCACTGAAGGATATACATCTGTGTATCAGGATCCAGTTGGTCACCTCCACGCTGTGTCTGAATATCCAACCTTTCAGCATACACAAGAAATTGACTGGCCCATGTCGGATGTGTTCCTTGTGGTGGAATTAGTCTCATAATCATGAACCACTTGGTGGTTGGGCATTGATGGTCATTGTTTGGGACACAAAATCTGGGTTGTAGATCCTCCGCTGCTGAATTCTGACTTTGAACCATATCTGAACATGGGTGAAAGGTAGATCTGCATTAACCACAGCTTGTCTCTGTTGACCGATCTTGTGAACAGTCTGGGGTGAGGCCTGTTCTCATGCAATATAGTCAGCAAGTGCACCTTGTAAGTCACTGAGACCAATCCATCTTGCTGCTTCATCAATGGCAATCCTTTTGATAAATGGATCATAATTTAAGTGGATAGCAGCGCAGCCAGCCACAAAAGTACGTGGAGGCCAGATGGTAGACTTGGTAGAAGCTTTGAGGGTCTCTGCTTTCTTGAAGAACGAAAAGATCTCCCAAGATCAGTAAGAATATTGTCTGCTGACTCCTCTTGTGTTTCATCTTCCTCGGCACCAGAGCTATTCCCATCATCTTCATCACCATTACCGTTGATGACCTTGATGGCATCCTCAAAGAGATGGGCTTTCTCTAGTTGTTCCAGATGGCAGCAAATCTGAGGGTCATAGTTTTGATTGTTGGTGGATTCAGCAGGATCCTTGATGAAGGTAATGTGTGCATGTTCTGTGGTGTCTGCAGACCACTGGATGGGTGCACCAACTTTTGCAATGTTGGGAGTGACACTTTGCATCAGCTCTAGCTTGGGAATACGCCAATGGTTGAGAACCTTCTTGGATTTTCCTCCTCGACGGGCCCCTCAGACAGTAATGATATCTTTGTTGTCATGGAACTCATGAAGTCTGTTCTCACATGGATTCGCTGATGGATGGGGCCTGTGAAAGATAACGTAAATCCATGAGGGCATGAAGGGCCCTCATGAATGCTGGGGGAGCTGTGCCCGCTATGATGGCAATGAGATACCATTGAATGTCCCACTGCGCTCGTCCTGTAACCTGCTTGAGCTTGGAAATGCCAGTCTTGAAATGTCTATACCCTACAACTGGTTGTAGATTGGAGTAGCGAAAGTTGAGCTCCTGAGCACCAACAAGATTAAAGCACCACTGTAGCTCGTGGTTGTTAAACTCTTGGTGAAAGTGGTGCAGCATTTCCAGTGTGAGAAAGATACACAGATCGGCTAAGGGCCAGTCCCTCTAAAATGGGTCGGATACTCCACTCAGGCGAAATCCCTCACAAGCCGCGAAGAACTCTTCAACGTTCGATGGATCTACTCTGAGGGATCTAATCTGTGCAAGGGTGGTGGAACCATGCTGTGGGGGGTGACAAAAGGAATCGCCAAGCTGCTCATAGGACACCATAGTGAGGTGGGAGGTCCGACTACGGACACAAGCAAGCATACCAGCTTCTGGAGTGTCAGTGATATATGATGCGAGGACCGTATAACATAGTCGAAGGTTACCAAGTGGATCCGACATCATGCGACCAAGCTTTGCTGCCGTTTTAAGTGGTTCCAGGATGACATCAAGACATTGGTGGATGAGTTGATCGTTGAGCACAGTACGAATCTGAGGGACATGATGGATGAATTCCATGACAGGCAGGAGAGCAGCAAGCAGGAAGGCATGATTAGAAGCTTTATTACGGTGCTCCATCTTGATGTTTGCAAGGCTGATGAGAAGTGGATGGGCAATGCAGCCACCTGACAAATTGGTGATATTGGGCTTGTCAGAGGAAAGGATGACACCAGGTAGGGTGGCACTGGGCGGTAGATGTGACTAGAAATTTTGTTACTGATATATTGTTGTCTCAAGTCAAATATCAAATACCTACCTGCATGTACCATGCTTCATCGCCTGTCATCCATTCACTATATACCCGCAAAATACGCTCTGCTGTCTCATAAACCTTCATTGGTGTGAGGTCTAGTTTGTCAGTGAAAAATGGGTGGTTCATCAACATCTTGATGCAATCGAGGGTGTCTCAATAGTAGAGCCGGATGACAGAGTTGGTGGGATGGGCGGTCATCATGACTTGATATTTCCATGGGGGTCCAGAAGGTAGAAGTTCAGCTCGTCCACACAATTCCTTGGCAGTACAAAAGGATAGCGGGAATGTCTTAACCTGAATGCGATGGTTCAGAATTAACTTGCATACAAACTGACTCAGTGGGAACTTTGGGACACACTGATGGAAGGGAGAGGAACTCATCAATCTTCACCATACCCAGTCCTGAGTGGAGGAGGTAACGTGCCATTGACCAGTCATCACTGGAAGCAAAAGGATAATAGATGTTGAACTTTCGCTGTGAGGCCTGAGAGTCTAAGTTGAAGCGATCGAGGAAGGTGAGTCTACTGCCATGCACCCTCATACTCAACAATGCAGCTTGTATTCTTCAAACCCTCCATTGATATGTCAGTTTGGATTGAAGCTTGATCATTTTCATTTGAGCCCTCATTCTGGTTTTGGTCAATAAGTTGCTGCAGTGTGTCATAGACTTCAATGAATCCGTTGGAATGTTTGCCTGCTGAAAGGGAGGAGCCTCCGCTGTCATCTTGAGCAAGGACTTCAGCTGCATCAATGAGATCTTCCTGCTAGCTGCGACAGGTGGTTCTTGGTTGGCTGAGGTGGTGAACAACACCTGCTTCTGTGTTGAATTTGCAGTGACAATTTGGACAGAATGACATGGACAGACCAGTGACTGAAAGAAATTGAACTCAAACTTTAATTGTAAGCGAGAAGTTTGAGACAAAGATCACTTACAATCAAGGACTTGAAGCGAGGCATATTTTGGCATATGTGAAAGTTGAAAGTACGACATCGGAGTTTGGTAGGTTTAGGGTACAAGGCAACTACTGTAGATGGTTATTATGATTCCAGCTGGTCCAATTCTCAGCCCATGACACCATCGCCTTGTCAGTATTGAGCACCAGAGATGCCCTTTGCCCTATCTGTACGTTGAGCAAAGATTAGCACTGAAAGTGAACAAAAATACTTACCGAGGTAATGAAGATTGAAATGTGTGACTTCGGATGATTGGAAAATGATGAAGTCCCCTGGTTGCAACTCCACCACCAAACCAGTCTTGACCATGCATAGTTCACCACCTCTGAAATCGCCAATTGGAACCACCAAACATATCTGACAGTCCATCCTGTCCCGATGTGTCTTTGCGACTGCGTTGAGGTTAAGCACAAGGGACTGGAATGGATAGACTGCAGGCACCTCATGCCCTGGGAGGATGTCAGCCATTGCACTCAATGTATTGTATTCTTTTGGCAAACTGGTGGCGACCTTGGAAGCCATATGTAATCAAATATGACATCACCAGGATGGAAGAGCATACCTCTTTGCGGGTATGCTCAAACAGATCAGCAAATACCACTTGTAAGTTTTGAAGAGCATCCCAATGCTCTCGAGCCTCTCTCAACAAGTACAGGATAAGTTGGCCATAGTTGACCCAGGTGCCATCCTCCCTCTGCAACCAATACGGGTGGATGTCAGAGGAAACATTGTCTCCCTGTCAAATTTAAGCTGCTTCTAACTACCTGAACAATTCGTGTTAGTATATGTACCCTCATCGTATGCCTGCTGTACCATGAACAATGAATGGCCACGAAACATGGGCTCCCTTGTTTGTATTCCTGGCTGTCAGCATCTTGTAGCTATATGATGTTGGCAATGCAAGCTGCAAAGCTTGTGTGAAGGGTTGCATGAATGGTAGAAGGGAGTGTGGTGGAGATGAGTGCCATGAGAGACTCATCCTTGTTGAGTATCTGAATCCGAGAACTTCCAATGCTGTGTCAGCCTGAGCTCAATGCAATTCTGAACTAAGTACTCACTTCGGAAATGCAGTGGATGGTATCCATATGTAAGGTTTTGACTGGTCTTTAGTGCTGTTGGGATAGAGATTTGCAAGCTTCACAGCAAGGTCGTACTTGTCCTTCGCTGTCTTAGCTTTGACCGCTAAATCATGAACTAAGACAATTACCCAGGTCGATTGCCAGCTTCTGCCCAAGTCGTGCTTTGACATCTTCAACTGTTATTTGCCATGCACCACTGCCTTGGTTGCTTTCACCCTCATTCATGGTTGATGAAGATACCTTAGGGGAGGGGGGAGGAGTGCGACCTATTGTGCTTTCAACAACGAAGGAGCGTGCCTGATGAGAATTGAACTCCTTCAACTGGGCACCAGCAAGCAAAGTCCCATCTAGCCATGTCCCTGCACTAAATAAACCAGTTAGGATTTCTGGACTGAATAATGCAGAATCCTCACTCTGTGCACACATCGTGAAGCTTCATCATAATGCTGTGATAGCCGGGCAAAGAGACCACATAGGAATTATGATTCAAGGACCTCAGGGTGGCTCGAAAACCCTTCTTGTCCCTGCCAATCACCCAGACATCACGACCAATGGAACTCACTTCCAAAGGAAGTGAATACTCTGAGATCTTCATGCAGAACAGAATTGGAATGTTGATCTATACTATGTACAGTAAGCAATATAGCAAGAGGAATCACAAACAGCTCATCCGTTCTGCATTAATATCACAAACCAACTCCACTGTACCATGGTTGAAGTCTACTCGTTGAACAATCCCATGGTACCGTGATGTTTGCCCCTTACAATTTGCAAAGTGTCCACCAAGCTGACACCATATCTGTTCTCCCTGGAGAACGTCAATGCCTGTGAGTGTTTGGTAGTCACAACTTCATCACAATGAACGGCCAAATTGCCTTGGGCATCCATAGTAGTGTCAGTGATCCACATCCAATTTTTGTCTGGAAAAATTGAGTTGATGACTCCCCAACGTCCAGCATATTGTCCATTTACAATGGACACTAAGTCTCCCACCATCAGAAAGTCAAAATTGTTCTCAAGTAGGTGAGATGACTTGATGTCTGCACCGGGGTGATGTGACGTAGCAGTCGCAACATGCAGGGATAAGTGGATTTCCAGGAATGTCAAGAAAACAGGAATCTTTGAAGTGAAAAAATCAGTGTGGGGTGTTTAAGAACTGGATAAAACTTACAATATCCATCTCCTGCTCGAGATACAATGTAACTGTGTCATCGGCACTACTGATGACCATCCCAACAGATCCATGATAGGCGCCAGCAAGGACTTTGACGGTATCACCATGACTGAATTCCCGTCGGACATCCAAGACTGGCACGTCATATATGCCGGATGCGGCATCAGAATCAGCCAAAGTGATCTGTACTGAACCATGCCCGATGTTGGGCATGAGGATTGTCGCTCTCTGACCTGCAAAATCGCCCACCTGCAGGCGAATTCAGTCTCCTTCCTTCCAGAACTGGGCAGAAAATAGAAGATGAGATCAACTAATGAGATCGGGGTCAACCTGTGCCTCAACATGAAGGGCGATTTGATCAGGATGATATATTTGAACACTCTCCAGTGAGTTCTTTGCAAATGAACATCTGAGGAGACCTCGATGGTAATAGGAACCTTTGCATCTAAAAATACCATCGCAGCATTTAGAGGGAAGTACTTCGAGACCTGCATTTGTGACACAGGTCAGGTCAAAAAGCTTCTGCTCTTTTCGTTTTCCGGCTGTTACCTCTGGGAGGTCCTCTGGATCGTTGTCATATAGACATTCACGTGGAACAATAAGTACATTCATGGTAGTATCTTCGTCACAAAGGACATATGCAATATCATTGCAATAAAGTCCTTGTTTAATACGGACCCAGGAGTTCAGGGAAATTGAGCAGGTATTGTTGTTATAAGCCGCATATTGATCATCCGGCAGACGAACAATGTCCCGGATAGCTCACTTGTGAGACAGAGGGACGTGCTGCATGATATCCATGGGGCTGACTGCTTTGACGTAAAGTTTGTGCTTCAGCAAGGGTACTTCCTGAACTTGCAATCCTTGCGCCTGGAGAGGCTTGCACACAAAGTCTGCAGTGCTGTCTGCAGAAAGCATAAAAGACAACAATAAAAAAAACAAGGCGATAGTAAGGCTAACCTGTGAAGCATTCAACCACATAGACGAACCGACCGCTCTGGGTTGACTGGAACATATCCATGCTGAGTGGGATGGCTGATCTGTCCATGTTTACGGCTCCTAATCCACTGCGTTCACCATCCTTGTAGCACATGATGATTTTATCCAAATTTCATGCATATGATGCCTGCCCCGCAGGTTCCACTGTCGTCAGGCGGGTAGCGCCGGATTCTTCGTCATTGTGCACATTCTCCGAATCATCTCCTTCAGAGGCTGATAGATTAACAAAGATGGAACCTGTCTTATGATGTTTGGCCGACCTTCTGGATTTTTGACTGAAAGAACGAACACGGTGTGAGGAGGTATGCTGTTACAGGGGAACTCAAGGACATTCCTAGCATAAGGATTACAGGCTAATCCATGGTCAATTTTCAATTTTTATGCCTTTCTTTCATTT
>JBBPMQ010000598.1:0-13601 GCA_038090375.1 Boletus rubroflammeus | reverse complement strand
AATGCGAACTGGTTCATCCACGCGTGACACGCAGAGTGGATCGCTTCAGCGGTCATAGGCCTTTGGACCGCATCAGGACTGAGATCGGCTCTGGGACGTCCAGAATGCAGTGCCTTGGCGTTGCCAGGGAGGCGTGTCGACGTCGACAGCATCCAAGATGCACTTCAATGTGAGTGGGTGTTGTACGTGTGTAGGGCAGCTCATGCATAATGTTGTAGAAGCTTGATGGATCGTGGTTGTGAGCATGAGGTGTGTCGACGGTGCTAACCGACTTACCATACGATCGTCACCATGTCCAGACCTGGAAGCAAACTCAAAGAAGCGTCGCAAGTCAAGGTCACTGCCCAGCATGCGAACATTTGTCTGCGCTGTCTGCGTGGCTGGTATAAAGGATGCTGGATAAATGTTAGGTTGTTCAAGTGGAATCTGCTTTGCAGTTCTGCAAGAGTGTCTCCCACGTGACTCCTAGGAAACGACCGTGTGTCGTTGGCAATCGATTAATCCATGGCCGGACCTTCTTTAATGACTGACTGGTTGGCCAGTCGGCCAATGCCGATGTGCCTCACAGAAGACTACACTCTCGGCTTTCCCAGGCCAAATCTGCTTCGTTAAGCGGAAATTACCTCTGTTGTGGCTGTGACTACCAACAAGGACTGCCGGAAGTCTAGTCAATGTAACACACCAGTTCTGCAGAGATGCGACAATCGCTGGCGAGGGGGCGTGACAGAAAATTTGGAAGTGATAGCAACCCGAGAAATGTTTGGTCGAACGTACCAGTCTTTGTTTTCCCGGGACAGAGGAGACATCGAATCGAGAACACTAGGCGGATGCATGCTCTGCTCCGCATGATTAATGGGAATCGATGAAAGCGGAGCATGCTTCATCACTGGCAC
Source organism: Boletus rubroflammeus (assembly GCA_038090375.1). Classification (NCBI taxonomy): domain Eukaryota; kingdom Fungi; phylum Basidiomycota; class Agaricomycetes; order Boletales; family Boletaceae; genus Boletus; species Boletus rubroflammeus. Next base: position 12,708 of record JBBPMQ010000598.1, on the reverse strand, counting down.
GAGCATCCAAACTCAATGGCAGTGGCCCGATAAGCAAGAAGGCGGGCCAGTTCGTACAGTGGCACGAGGGCGGATACATAACCTGGTTACAGAAGAGCCAGATACTGTCAGCATTACTCACTGAGAGCGCGTCGTAGGCACGTTTTGAAATATGATGCATGACTTACCTTTTCTTATTTGTCCCAGGATTAAGCGGATCTCAGGCTGTCGGCCTGTCAGGGACAGTTGACGTCTCAAGATCTCACCTCCCGATAGTCTTCGATAACCGACCACTATCAAGGTCGAGTTCAAGTTCTGAGCATTCTCACCGATAGGCCTGGCAATCCACTGAGGATGTGGTAAAAATGAGTTGGCCGATGCAGTGTAAATTTGGAAGTGATCCTGCTTGCCGAGACCAATGATGCGGCGATACCGGTGATTTATTTGATACATAACGTTGAATGTTTGAACCTGGTTGAACTGAAACGTCAATTCGTTTCCAACGAGTTCTCGCCCTATAAATCTCGAGCTGAAGGGTCTCGCTCAGTTTCATCATCCTTTTTACTCGAAAATGCCTGCGGTCAAGAAGATCTGCTGCAGTACGTTTACTTTAACATTGATTTAGATATGTAAGGTAGGAGCTGTTGCTGACTACCTGTTCTTAGTTGGTGCTGGTTACGTCGGTTTGTGCTGGTTCAAGTTGTCTGGCGATGCTTGCTATATGAGATAACTTTTTCTTGCATTCCGCTAGGTGGTCCCACCTGCGCAGTCATAGCCTTCAAATGTCCCCACATTCAGGTCACTATTGTGGATCTGAACCAGTCTCGGATAGATGCTTGGAATAGCCCAGACTACGAGCTGCCAATTTACGAGCCCGGTCTCGAAGGTGTCGTTCGTGAAGCTCGCGGTCGCAACCTCTTCTTCTCTACCGATGTCGACAACGGTATCCGAGAAGCCGACCTTATCTTTGTCAGCGTCAATACTCCCACCAAAAAGACTGGCGTTGGAGCTGGTTTTGCTGCAGACCTAAAGTTTGAATTTCAAGCTTATCTACTCAAATATCAATCTGACTGCGCTCGTTCTTTGCAGCTATGTCGAACTTGCCACTCGTCGCATCGCCGCAGTTGCCAACTCAAGTAAGATTGTGGTCGAGAAGTCGACAGTACCATGCCGTACTGCCGAGTCTATGCGCACGATTCTTGAGGCTAACTCGCACCCAAACTGCCGATTTGATATCTTATCAAACCCTGAATTCCTTGCCGAAGGAACTGCCATCGATGACCTCTTTCAGCCAGACCGAGTTCTTATCGGGTCCCTCGACACACCAGAGGGCAAGGCCGCGTGTGGTGCGCTCACTGAGGTTTATGCCAACTGGGTCCCGTCAGTAGCTTTTCTCTACCATCGTGATGAGCCCGTAGCTGATGATTGGTGTTGTAGGCGAGAGCGCATCCTTACCGTTGGTGTATGGTCCTCCGAACTTACCAAGCTAGCGGCAAATGCAATGCTAGCCCAACGCATTTCTTCCATCAACGCGCTCTCGGCCATCTGCGAGGCTACTGGTGCCAGCATTGATGAAGTGGCCCATGCCGTTGGCAGGGATTCCCGTCTCGGCTCCAAATTCTTGCGTGCATCCGTTGGCTTCGGGGGTTCGTGCTTCCAAAAGGATATCCTGAACCTGGTCTACCTCAGTGAAAGTTTACACCTTCCGGAAGTCGCCAGCTACTGGAATCAGGTCGTGATCATGAACGAATATCAGAAAAAGAGATTCTCAAAGAAGGTCGTAGACACACTCTTCAACACGATTACGGGCAAGGTAAGTTGTGAATTCGGCATAGCTTCTTTTCCCCTGCAGTTGTCGTCTATCTTTACGCCCTATGCCTTCATTTTTATTGCGTGGGAGCAAGACTTTGTACTAACGCCTTCCCATACCCATAGCACATTGCCGTTCTCGGCTTCGCATTTAAAGCTGATACCGGAGACACGCGCGAGTCAGCATCCATTTCCCTCATCCGGGACTTCCAAGCAGAGAATGCGAACGTGAACATCTACGATCCACAAGTTGAACGCGAGCAGATTTGGAACGACCTTTCCGAGGCATGCCCCACAATTCCACTCACTACCAGTAAGTACCCGACCCTTTGGTGTCAGCCTATCAACCGCACCACGCCCCTTAATCACGCCTTCCTACTCACAGTACAGAAGCGTGTGAAAATATTCAGTTCCGCACTTGAAGCATGCAAGGATGCTGAGGCTGTTGTCATCGCGACCGAGTGGAAAGAATTTCGAGATATCGACTGGAACGAGGTGTACTGCAACATGAAGAAACCAGCTTTCGTCTTCGATGGCCGTATCTTACTCGATGCCGACAAACTGCGGGGCATCGGATTCAAGGTTAGATGAAATCATCACTTTCTCCAATTCAGACTGTTATTGCTCTTCGTGCCTTTGATGGCGTTATCAAAGACAAGCATTACTGAATTAGTATCATAGGTAACCGTCATCGGTCGTGGCGAGAAGTTGTAAGACCACATAGTTCGCCTGGCGTACGCTGGGGAACCGAGAATGAAACTGCCATTAGACGCCACCCAATTACTGTATGTACCCAAAACTGGCCCCCCCCCCATTCCTTGTTACCCCTTGGCCTCTTTTTTCTCGATATCACGGTGTTCAATTTACCTAAAAACGAGTAAAACCCCGAATCGATACTGTCCTTACCTTTTAGAATTCTATATAGAGCCCTGGCTGGTCGCCTTTCCCTCCTTTCTTTTTGAGACGTTTGCGTCCGACATCTGACTCTCGGCATCAAAAGACATGGATCCTGAGAATGAGTATATGTACGTGGGCAGCTCAAATAACCACGAACCGAACACTTTGTTCGCCTCGGGATCGGTCCGGTCCGTCAAATATCTCATACTTACTTACATGTGCCAAGGCGTAAGTACTCATGAGTCCATGACACGTTCCGTCAGCCACTTGAACCCATGCGTGCCAGCCGACCCTGGTTGGCCGCTCCAAGGGATGGATGTACGTCGTCCCGCCATCATGCATCCTCTCGCGCACGCGCGCGTAGTATGCAATGAGCATTGACACAAACGTGCAAATATGACGCGGTCGTACGTGTGATTTGAATGAACGAATGAATCAAGGATTCTTGAACTGTAGACCTTCAAGTGAATGGCATACTGATTCATAAACGATAGACTTGGCAATGTGGAGACTGGCGCGGGAAACTCAACTCACCCTTGCTCTGTAGCCCGCTTCGAAAACGAGTCCGACTTTTTGGGACGAAACGAGCGAGCACCAAAGTTGTGACATGCGGTGCAACATGAACAACGAAAACTACTTGTCATTCTTTTCGATAATTCGTTTCAACCTGTGCTACAACCGCGCGCCGTTCAAACCTCCCTCTCTCGAAGGACGGCGAGTCGGGGTTAACAATTACAGTAATTGTGTGTACTTACTTTTTTGTGTTGTCACCCCCGCATCGGTTTTAATATCGACAAACGTGGATCGGACTCGAGAGGAGGTGTGGGGAGGTGGGGTGACCTGGAAAATAAAATAAAAACAACATTCGGGTTCAGACTGACGAACTCATGGTATATAAACCATGCAAAACGTAACATATCATAACGTCCGAACGAACTCGGTTGAACGACAAATAGGCAACGTATACATGCACCATGGACATATCAAAGGCGACAAAAAAAAGGAAGACCATGTTATACGTTTCAACGTGTCCAAGAAACGCAAAAACCAGACTATATGCGGGGAATGAGAAAGAGAGAGAGAAACGGAGGATAATTAACAAGGAATTTTTTTCTTTTTTTAGTCTTTCACGACAACGCAGCTTTCATACGGAGACATGAAACACACACATGTAATAAAACCCTTTTTCGCAAAAAAAAAAAAGGTGACAACACCCGGCAGATGAGCGGAAAGAAGGAAAAAGAAACAAAAAAAAAGAGCGTTCTGGACAAATAGCTGCGGCTGTCCATTGAGTTGAGTTGGAGCGGGTGGGCGGAGATACCATCTAGTCGAAGTACGTCAGACCGTCCTTCTAGCTAGTTGAGGGGGTCACTTGATCGACCTTGCGGTCCAAGATCGCTCACGAATTGGCTCCAAAGCCAGGGCAGGATTGGCAAAATGATAAGCCATCTGATGGTGGCATGTCATATCGGCGGGACAATGCTGAAGTGATATCCGAGTGAAGAACCGACATTAACCATGAGTTCCCCATATGCGAGAAGTAGAGGGACCCTTGTGATGTTGACTAGGTCGGATATACTGCTGCGTATGGCCGTTTGAGAAACCCTGGTATGAAGTCGGTCCCCCGTAATGCGTTGTCAGTTGACTGGGAGTAGCGGCGGATACGATGGAGGGATCGACAAAGGAAACATTGTTTGAGTTCGGCCATTGTGACTGCCGATGCTCTGTGAACTGAGTCATTGGACTAGATAAGGTGTACGATGCCTGAAAGGGTGGCTGTGGGACGTGCTGCGGCGTTCCCAATGACAGCGCCATCGATTGTCGATGTCCTGCACCGACAGCGGCAACAGACGGCGATGAATGGAGATGGGGTGAGGGTTGCGTAGCCAACTGTCGACCTGCCTGAGTAGACTCGAATTGTGGCGACCATGCGTGCTGTAGGCTTGGCGAAGGGAACAGCTGACCCACATTGACATCGCTTCGTAAACCTATCGACGACGAGTTCAACGGAAAGGAAGAACCCTGATCTAAAGATGTCGACCAGATTGAAGGTGGTGCATTTGGCCCAAGTCCAAAAGGAAACTGAGGCTGAATAGCACTCGAAGTTGGGGGACGTGGTGGGCGTGAAACGTCAACAGCACCGCGTTTTGTTCCCATGACATTGTCCAGAAGGTCTTGTGCAGTGGTACCTGGAACAATTACCGGAGGTCTGGGTGCTGTACGCCCGGGTGTTGCTGTGCTGGGCGCCTTGGTTACAGTGGACGGTTCTTCCCTTCTGATGGCAATCTGCATGATTGGCGTGGTGGGAAGAGCAGCAGGCAGGGGAGCCGGGGGCGAACCAAGTGGTCTGGTGCATATGGATGGTCAGCCTCAGGCAGATCCGGGGAGTCAAATGCGAACCTAGGATCCCAAAGGATAACCTCCCCGTCTTCGTCGTCGTCTACTGCGGGAGCATCTAGTGCTTCCCGAAAGGCGTCACGAACCGGGTCGTCGTCTGTTCGGGTCGTATCTGTCATCGCATCATCATCTAACTCCTTCTCCCGCCGTGAGACGTCCTGCGGAGTATAAGGAATAATTTGATCGGTGACTTGGAGGACCGGCTTATGGATATCCGCAGATGAAATTGCGGAGACGCCATCGTCGAAAGAAAAGGTATTACCATCTAGATGAATGGGGCAAGTCTATTGATAAGATGCGTAAGGTCGGGTACCGATCCCCCCACGTTAACTGAATCTCACCTCAATTTGCGCGAGCGACTTGGCGTCATTAAGCAGGTCCCAAATCCTCATCAGCTGTTCCTCGTTCGGGTGGACCTTTTCTTGGCCATGAGACTGCGTTCCATTCTGCTGTCCCTCTGCCCCATTTCCATGAATTGCATCCGTCAATGTACCTCCGTCCACCAGAAGGTCTCGCAATGGAAGGAAACCCTTTAGATCGATATCTTCGTCCAGGGGAGACGTAAGGGGAGGCAACCTCGCCGACGGAAATATACCATTCAATGCACTGTAAAACAGGGCAAATTTGGCCCAAAATAGCGGCAATCCATCGATTAAAACTCGGGTACCTTTCCCGGCGGAGCCAAGCTGATCGAGGGGGGACTGCGCAGCGTGTAAAACATATTTGATATTGGCTACAAGCCACTTGCTCGCGATGCGCAGAGCGGGTAAGGTACGTCGGAATGGTGCCGTGATGCGCTGGGCAAGATCGTTCTCTGCGGCATCTTCTGGAGGTACAGCAAGCTCAGCAGCACCTATCTCGAGAAGGACGCGATGAATCGCGATGACATGAGTCAAAATCTGTGATTCAATGACTGATGGATCGGGAAGCCCGTTTGATCTCCTATTTGAGGGTGGTGAGGTGTCGCGGATCATGCGATGTTTCCAGAGGGCTCCCTGTGAGAGGACGACGACTTTGGACACCGTTTCTATCGGAAGAATACGTTCTGATACCAGGCTCTGGAAATCCTTCGCGACATCATCCGCGTGTGCGACTGTATTCATTTTAATCCTGTGAAATATTATATTGTGTGTTAGCGCGGAGAAATATAAGAACTACAATTGATATACTGACTTCTCTGAACCTAATCGCCATAACGCATGCAAAAGAACAACGTTTTCCTTGAAATACTCGACCCTCAGCCGAGGCGGAACTTCTCCGGATTCTGGAATCGTCGTCGTCTGAGGGACGTCCTTTGTCTTTTTGTTCTGCTGATCAAGCGCTTTGATAAGAATTTTCTTGACATTCTCTGATGCGGTGTCGTATGGCTGGCGGACACAGAGTGCCCTATAATAATGAAATAGGGAGCTGAACATGTCACCCTGGTAAAATGCGAGAATAGCGAGCTGATGGGATGAATTGCCCTCGTATGGGCCAAGAAGTCGAGCTTGTTCGTAGCATTGAATAGCCTTGTCGTAATTTCGTGCTCGCGGGATCGAGTCAAAGCCAGGTACGGCGCCTCTACTACCTCGGCCAACCCGTTTCGTCGGCGCCTTGCTATCCTCGTGGCCGGCCTTGGGACGACCACCAGCCTCGTTATAAAGCTCCCTGTATCTGGCGATGTCTCCGAGACAAACGATGGCCTTGCTCAAGATCGCGAGTCTGCTCTCATGTTCCGCAGGGACCGGGGCAGGCGTGCTCTCTTCAGGTGGGAAAGAGAAGTGATTACGGCCGTGGTTCTGATTTGAAGCACCGTTGCTATCGCCTGAATCAGGGAGGCCCGGAAGGTGGGCGTCATCCGAAGGCGTCGCGAGGTTCAGGGCAAGCAAGACGGGGTACGCTTCATGTAAAGCAAAGGATCGTTGGTATCGGACTACGAATTGGGTCCAAAACTTTTCTTCGTCTGCAAGAAACTGTCGGAAGCGTTGTAGAAGTTTGCGATATTCAACGGGGCCATGACCACCTTGTCGTGGCTGATGACGAGGTGCGGATTGCAATGTTCGTTCGAGCGTTGCGAGGCTCTGCTTGTAGTGGGAGATGAATTGATAGGACGTCTGCATCCATAGGTGCGTCTCAGCATCCCTGGACTCCTTTGCGTACGGTTCGACCAGTAGCAGTCGTAGATGTTGTCGCCTCAAACTTTGTCAGATGATTAATGAGAATGAGTAGGACGGCATTTCGAGAGTGCAGGACGACTCACTTCTTGCGACTAAAGTCGACCTCCTTATCCCAAGGATTGTGTGTTTTGAGCAGCTCTTTCAAACCCTGATGTAAACCTTTAGCCTCTCTAAAGTGATATGAGCCCAACTGCAGAGGTAAGCGGTGGAAAAAATCGAGTACCTCGCAAGGTGAGAAGCCAAATCGGACATTGTTGGTGAGATTAAGAGTTATAAACCCATTTTCTGGCGAGTCTTGATATCGATGAAGCTCAGCTGCACCGCCGGGGCGCAACGACCGTGGACAGCTAATAGCAGTCGTGGGAACGAAAATGAACCTAACAAATCAGTGCCTACAAGTTACCGCCACCTTGCCTCCCCGCCAGGATCATACATGGCCTAATGTCTTTGAATTGGGGTCACCACTCCCGGTGGGCGGTTGTTCCGCTTGCTGTTAAAATTTCGGCCATCAAAGCCGTCCAGACCGCCCTCTCGTCACGCCCCACACCCTGCTCGCTTGGGTGCTTGCAGAGAGTCTAGCTAGTAGCGGTCGTTGACACCCTAAATCAGCAGTGACCGCCAGTTCGACGGCTATATGAAAAAAAAATCGACACAATCGCATCGGACCGGACGGCCCACTAAAAAAAGTCATATGCTTCAGTGCAATCTTTCTTTTTCAAGCGGGACGCTTGGGCTAATACAGTTGCAAAAGCCGACCCAGCCCAGGCCCAAGCGGGTGGCGGAGCAGATCACGAAGAAGCCGTAGCGGCTGTAGACTCTCAGAACTGCGCTTGCTGCTGCCAGAATAAGACACCGCGGGAAAGCAGGTATATCATATGAACAATCCGAGTGCAGACCACGACTCAGAGTCGAGGTTCGTCACGTTCGATTCTCAAGTACTGCATTGGCCCATCATGGATCGCGGCACTTACCGACATGGGAGGGGCAACACGATCAATGAATACGACTCTCACTGTCTATTAATATTGGCGTCCGCGCTGTTACACGTCGGATACAAGGTCCTCGCCCTCCGCGAAGTCTGAGCGCTCTGGCTCAACCCTGTCCGCAGGTATATCTCACGCCACTTTACTCGGCAAGACGTATCCACATATCCGTTCACGGTTATGTTGCACACGAGCAAGTTGGCGGGCCCCTAGTACGAAAGTCTAGAATGGGTACAAGGCTGTAAATCCGGCTGCGCAATGATTCAGTGGTCCACCCGAACGCAAATTGATCCGCTCCTGTGGAATAAGTTGAATAAAATGAATGTCATTCTATGCTGTAGAGCCGAGATTTCCGCGCCGCGCCAGCAGGCAGGCTCTAATTGAGAGGGCGTGGTTTGGTAAAGTTCTTCCTCTGCTGGATGTCGCACCTACTTACCTGTAAGTACATGTTGCGTGCCCTGGAAATCAACAACAATTTGCACTTTTCAGGATAGATTAAGAAGTGTCTGCCATCTATGGCTAGTAACATGTCCAGCGGTATGTTCATCCTATTTCGCTCGAAGGGTGCTTCGATGCTCGCTATCAGTCACCTCATCACCTCTCCAGAAAGTAGAAAAGGCGCGCTGACTCGCTTGGCCAGTCCAGTTCTCAAAGCCCATTCTCCTCTCGCTGCGTCAGCACTCCCGCAACATATACCTTGCGTCGACCACCTGTACAGCCAACACATCACCACCCTCCAATCACACCACTATCACGATGCCTCCCTTCTACGAGCTCTCTGTCGCCTCCTTTGGGCAACCATCACCTTCAAAATCCAAGTGTGCTATTGCCGTCGTGTTCTCACCATCCTCCGGGCACTCGCTCGTCTACCAGATCGTGGGTTCGGCCTCAGACTACAGTCTGGACGCGCCGCAGTCGGTTACACTAACCGTGGGGGAGAACGGATATGTGGGCAAAACACCTGTCGGGTTGGTGGACTCCGAGAGGCTCCACCAGCTACAGTCCACTCTCGCTTCGATCCCCATCATGCATGGGAATCCTGCGTGGAATTCTCACAATTGGGTCATGGAGGGAATATCAGCGCTGCGCAAACTGGAGGGCTACCATATTGATAAGCATGTGACATCGCAATGGGTGTCGGAACGGTTCGGGGGGACGTAGGGGGCGAGTGCTCGGACTGGATTTGATACCTCTGTTGAATAGATGGCGTGTATACTGGGACTCATTGGAACGGTATAGTGCGATCGCGGATTTGTATTCTCTGGGTTCAAGTTGTTTGTAGATTATTGTAGCGTTGCTTAGAAAAGCAAATGGCACGGCTGTCTGCGACGAGAATTTCGGAGTTTGAACCCTTTTTTTTAACCTAGCAATTACGGGGTGCGAAAGTTGTGCAGCCAGGAACAGTTGAACCGTCTCGTCCCAAGTAGCTTAACTTGGGGGTCACCAAACGTCATTCGATGACTCACCGAGGACAGACTTGATTAAGCACTGACAGGTTCATTAATTGTTGTTAGGCGAGAGTGGACTCTCCTGGAACACCAACCATCTTGATGCGCTCAAGGGTAATACTGTATGTACATTATCGAACCCACGGTCGTCGAGACCGGCTCCCGACGAGGACATTTGATGCCTTGATACGTAAATCATACTGGTAACGTCTTCGCTCGCAAATGTGTAAGGAATAAATCTAGACCATCGTACCGTTTGATTCATTTCAGGACGCAAATGGAAGCGAAAAGATGGAAATGTCTTCTCACACAACGGAAGGTGTAAAAGTGATCACGTCGTGATTTCGTGCGTGAGGGATCCGCAGCAAAGGACCGATCTACCATGTTGTATCACGATTGACTCACTTCCCAGGGCTTTCTCCTCAACGGCGCAATCGATTCACTGGGAACGCCGTCCTGGAGTGATTCGTGGAGTCTGTCGTGCACAATGTGCAGGATCAACTTACGTTCAAGGTATCCGGAATGATCTTGTTATTAGGGATGTTATCGATCTGTCCCTGCTCAATCAGACTTTTCAGTTCAGCGAAAGTCAACACGCGTATCTCTCCGTGCTCTCCTCCTGTGGTGTGATAGCGTTCATTTCCGCTCTGAACAGGGACGCGATTCAAATCCGCGGTATGGCCAGCCTGGACAACTTCGGGGTTGATATCGTGACCAGTAAGGCTAGCCCAACTTAATGAGGCGACTGCTTCTCGAGCGAAAAAGGGTTATCAGAGTCACACACCGGTTGAAGTAGAAGACCTTTGTCTTCAGAATAAGTTCAGATCTCTCATGGTCGGACATCTGGTTAATCGATTCGTGTGCAAGGATCCCAGAAAGACCTTGCTAGGAAGGAAGGAGTGGGCCGTTGTATACAGAGATGGTATACAAAACAGGCGTACCTGGAAAGCTCCATCCGAGGAGAAAGGAAAGTTATGAAATTGGCCAAGAACACGTTGCTGCCGCTCGTCTCCCGGGTCGATGGTCTGTGAGGCGTCAAGACCCTGTAACGTGGACATGCTAGAAGAGTAGCTGGTGTTCACGAAGCAACGTAATTAATCTTGTAGTGTATGTACTTGATCGAATTCAAGAACCTGGACGTATGGAGGCAGAAGAAGGCTGCAGACAATACGCGTTTGGCTTGGTCGATCACTTGGCTGATTAGGTAATACAAATTTCAGGCCCCTACAGACTGAGTCCGCGTCGTGTGAGGGTACGTTGGTTCACAGCGAACCATGTCGACCACTGTTAGCAGGATCGTGGCCGAGCGGAACCACCGTATCCTCGTGGAACTCGTTTTGAAACCAGGAAATGGTATGCATCCTCACTCCGCAAACCACCAAAGACAGTACAAGCCTAACACCGCACTTTCCTCCCCTCTCAACAGATATCTGTGCCGACTGTAAAGCACGTGCTCCGAGATGGGCGTCTCACAATCTGGGCATTTTTATCTGGTGCGCATTCGTTTTTGCAGCTCTGCACGGCAGCAGACATCAACAGGTGTACAGTGTAAATTGCGCCAGCATCCACCGCAAAATCGGGACCCACGTCACTAAAGTGTATGTCAACCGTATTTCATGCGTACTGGTTCCTCAGCTTAATGTTTTGACACCCATGTAGTAAGAGTATTACCCTGGATCAGTGGACCAAGGAACAAGTCGAAGTCAGTCATTGGTCTTATCAATTGAGGACAGCTAATCTTAAGTCGTTTCATGCAAGGTTATGAAGGTGAAGGGGAACATCAACTCAAACGCGTTGTATAACCCCAACGAGGCTCGCCACCCGCCACCAACAAACATGGTAGACTCGGAACGTGACTCCGAGCTGGAGAAATTCATACGTTGTAGGAAAAAGCCATTCTCTGCCTTCAGATTTGCTTACAAGAATTTCTCCTAGCAAAATATGAGTTCAAGCGGTTCATGGACCGAAAGTCTAGTTCTACCTCCCAGCAACCTGTGGCCAACCCGTGGGCAGCATCTCGGCCACGGTCAACTCCACTAACGGACTCGGCAGAAATTGAGCGAGAAACGTCGCCCGGACCACCGCCCCTGCCCCCACCTAAAACACCCGAAAACTTACCCCCAAGGCTTCATCTTTTGGCCACCGTACCTTCTTTATTGCGCAATGCACCACCTCCCATCCGATCCATCTCACAACCTCTCCCGCCACTACCCAATTCTGATAAGCTTTCTGCAGCACCCCCACTAAAACAACCGGCGGCGACACAACCCTCCATACAGAAACCTGCAGGGCAAGTATGGGAAGACCTTATCTCACTGCGAGGACCTTCCAAATCTTCCTCACTTCCACTCCAGTATAGCCCAATAGACTCCACCACATCTTTCCCTTCTCAACTGCAGGTCCCGGTTCAACAACAACCAACGACACCCGGCAGTGCACCGAACCCGTTCATGAATTTATCCTTCGGCCAAGTCAACGCGACCACTCCGCTCGTTGCCAGCTTCCCACAGTTTCCTTTCGTATCCTCCACGCCCCTATCCAGTCCCGCGCTCCACCTCGGCGCGACGAATCCCTTCAATCAGGTTTTATCGTCGCCAGCCGCGAGCATGAATGGCACCGCCTTTTCTACGAACTCGAACCCTTTTTCGTCGTCGCCCATGCCCGTGTCTATGGCCATGTCCATGCCCACGATGCCCTCTGCGCAACCGATCATGACACTTGCGACAGGGGGCCTGCTGCACACACCACCCCTTTTCGACGTCCCATCGCAAACGTTTACGCCGACAACGGCGCTGTCTTTCCCGCCTACGCCGTTCCCCGTGGCCGCGGCCCCCGCCACGACTGGTCTGGCGCAGAATCCCTTTGCGCCGGGTGGTGCTCCGGGGCAGATACCGCTCTCTGCAAGCGGGGCGACGAATCCGTTTTCAGCGATGCAGATGGGGCAGGCGGTGTTTTCGGCGGCGACTCCCCAGACACCTTTTGGAACGACGGCGTTCTTGAGTCAACAGACACAACAATTCCACCCACAGCAGCAACAAC
>JBBPMQ010000597.1:0-13666 GCA_038090375.1 Boletus rubroflammeus | reverse complement strand
GCACGCCTGATGCACGTGCTCGCGTGCGTTTTTTGACGGAGGGTGAAGCAGGTCTTCACTTTTGCATCTGGGACTTGTTCGCGTCGGGGGTGCCAGACCAAGAAAAGTATCCTCAGGGTCAAGGAATCGTTGTCATTGACGCTGGTGGTGGCACGATTGACTTGAGCATGTATTCGATGAAGTTCGATCCGATGAAGTTCGAGGAGATTGCGCCTGCGGAGTGTAAGACTCGTTCTTTCTGGGATAGTATTTCTTCTCATTCATCTTGTCTTTAGGCCGTCTCCAGGGTTCAGTATTCGTGACGCGCAGAGCAAAGGGGATGTTGCAAAGTAGGTGATGTTTTCACTGTCTTGTTTATACGCTGACAGGCTTGGAAAAAAAAAAAAAAAAAAAAAAAAAAAAAGAAAAGCTTCGAGGCTCACGTTTTTCCAGCCCAGAAATGATAGACGACATCATGAACACGTTCGACCAGACAACAAAGCTTCACATCAGTAGTGCCGAACAACCGGCCTACATCAAGTTGGGCAGTCTCCGCGAGAACGATGCAGCCCATGACATTAAAGCCGGAAAATTGAGACTTTATGGGTAAGATCTCTGTCTGACACTAAGAAATTGCGTATGATGACCAATTGCTGTGCCTCTAGGCAAGAAGCCACCAAACTTTTCGAGGATTCCATCGATGCTGTCATCAGTGCATTCGAACAGCAACGCAAAGGTGTGACCATGCCCATCACCGTGGGTATCACTCTCTGTGTCAGAATACAGTGACAGGGCTTATACTTGTGATTCCAGATGGCGTTTCTTATCGGTGGGTTCGGAGCGAGCGATTGGCTCTGGTCACAACTCCAGACGTACTTCAAGTCACAAGGCATCGAGCTTTCCCGTCCCAGCAGACCGTACGTACGCGTCTTGTCTGGACATAGAAGCGAGATTCATTGATCGTATAAAGTCACAAAGCGGTCCCCGATGGCGCGCTTTCGTTTGCTGTCGATCATCTGGTGAAATCACGCGTTGCACGTGCTACGTACGGCACGACGTGTGCAACCTTGATCGACGTGGATAATCCCGAGCATTTGTCCAGGAGAGAAGACTGGGGTATGAGTGCAGCTGGCCTGCCTGTTCTCCCGAACGTGTTTCAAGCAATTCTTCGCAAGGTTTGTCTCTGTTCGTTCGTCGAGTGACATTTGACGCCGACACAATGTTCTTGCAGGGTGTTCAAGTCAGTGAACTAAAGGAGTTCCGCTATCCGTTTAACATGGATCGAATGAGTCAGTCGGAGTTTGCTGCCGAGGAGGTGTCCATCTTGTGCTATCGAGGCAGTTTGCCAGATCCGCAGTGGACTGATCGTGACGAAGGCAAGTTCCTTGCCATCGCTGTAATCGCCTTCTGAATTGATTATGTCAGAGTCCTTCTCGACACACTGCACCATTCATTTTGATCTATCGGAGGTAGCAGAAACTTTAACACCGATGAGAAGGCTGTTCGGACCACCGGGCTTTTTCTATAACGTCTCCTTTGAAGTGATCATTTCATTCGGGACCACAGAGTTCAGTGCGCAAGTCGCTTGGAAGGTGAATGTGAGTCGCCAGGAACCAAGTTCTATTAGCGTTTTCTGATGTTATGATTTTGTCAGGGCGTCGAGAAAAGGTGAGTCACGCTCCAGTGACACTCATTCAATTTTTTTTGGTCCCGTCTGACTTCTGTGACAGAAGTACCGCGATGATGATATTCGATGAAAACTGAAGGTCGCCGTGTTTACTATGCCCTTCCAGTCACGCTTGGTGCAAGTGTCTAGCCATGAGAGCCCGTGAGCACGTGCCCACTTGTCTGGGCACTGCACAGAGTGTGTAATTATAGCTAGTGTTGTTGACCAATGTTCTGGGTGTCATCCTTTGGTGGGTAATAATACGGTGGTTTCATGCAAGTGCCCGCGTTATTCTAGTTAGGGGTTGGTGAGTGGCACCGCAAAGTTTCTAGGTTGATTGGCATGCTCCCAGGAAAAAGAGTCCATTCGTTGCCAGCAAAAGCCAAACACTCAAGTTCATGAGTCCTCGGCTCCGACATGCTCAGCTTGAGATGCCCGAACCTATTGCGTCGATCTGCCGATCGGCGTCCTGACTCTTATAGGCGAACCCCTACATCTTTGATCTTCCTGTTCCAGGATGCTTGGCACTTACCCTCTGAGTGTCTGACTCAGCCTCTCAAGATATCATTTCTGTAAAGTGGGTAGTGATTAGCCTAGGACTGGATCAGATCGTCGGTAAACACCGGTAACCACTATCCGGCTCACAGAAATGATGTTTTATTTCGGTACTTTAGAATACGTTTCATCTGATCGTATGGGGCATACTTGATACTTGCATCGACGCTCTACACCAGTTAACCGCGCAGCCTGGTTGTTGGCGAACATCCTGGATCCCGTAAACGTCGTCGGATTCAACTATACGATGTAGGCACCACTCTTGACGAGTCGGCCGTGCGGCGACTGTCTCGTGGTTTGTTCTCTCCTGGCCCACGAGCGTCACTTCACCCACTCAAATGCCCACAAACCAGCTTTCCCAGGCGTGGGTGTCTAAGATCGCTGGCGGTTGGCAACAGATAGTTGCGTGTGGTTACTCAGGCTCCCTGAATCCCTGCAGACGTTGTCGGCGGTGGTGTCGTTCCCCCACCTGCTGCTACCCGGGACTTCAACGCCATCCACCACGGCATGGCGAACAAAGGTAAATTATGTATTTGACCGGGCTTACAGCATTCCACATGATGGAGCTATTCGTCGGCCTCTCAGTCTCATTAGAAAGGACCTTACAAGAGCAAAGCGAGCGCTCTTAGACGCTAGAACCTCACATTGTTTTTGCTTATTTCGGATGTACGTGTTCATCTCATATATTCATCATTCTAAGATACGAAAGCGATTTGAAAGTATTGAAAATCAAGAATAAAAAATGATACACTAGAGGATAAAGATAAATGCGTGTCAAATGTCTGGTCCATTCAAAAGTCCATAGCTAAATGTGTTAGATGGAGTCCTTCACAACAACATGGCTCCCGCAACCACTCCACACACTACCACAAGGGGATTGAATACCGAACTCGGCGTCCAAACTGCCCCACTCGTGGCATTGCCGGTCGTCGCAGTGACGCTCGTCGAGATAGAGCCAACCGTAGCCGATGGAGGCGGCGCATTCACCCCGTTCATACCCAGCGCGGTCGCAGAAAGCGCCGCAAACCCGACCGAGGCAGGGCTATATCTAAACACCGAATACACATTTTTCTGCGTACACCCAATCAGTCAAACCGAAACAGGGGGGGGGGACGATTTCGAGAAAAGGTTGCCTACGAGGAAGGTGTCACCGATGATCCAACTCGGGGCATTGCCATTGGTGTTGATCTCGAAGAACGCGCCGACGCATTGGTTGGTACCAATTTGGGTGAGCTGAAAATCGGCTGTGCTCACTGGCCAGCTCGGTCCACCGAATGACAATGCGACGTTGACTTTTGTGTTGCACGCTGTCGAAGCATAACTAAATATAGACTTTTGTCGATGCATGACGCAACGTACGATATGTCCAAAAGCCTTGCCAGTTGCCGGTACCAGGTTGGGAGCCGGGAATCTGTGCGTACACGTTCTGAATCACGCTAGAAGGACCACCGACAAGTGTGGTTCCCGTATCGATTGCAGCGTAGGATGAAGATCCCGAAGGAAGCGGGACGCTGGACCCTTGGACAGTCAATTCTACGAGGCCAGATTTAGCAACGACGTCATTATGAAATGGTAGCAAAATGCTCACTGGAGAGAGAGAGAACCCAAAAGCTTGGTGTCGTAGCTAGATTTTGATAGTCGATGTTGCCAGTGTATAGGCTCGAGTTAAGGGATCCTACACAGTGGGAAATCAGTTAATCACATCGAGTACGAAAGAATTTCAATCCACCCATCGTAAAGCTTCCTCCCGGCTCCAACGACCGAGCAGACGAATCATTGAGGAAACTAATGATGGCACTGTGAACACATTTGACGTAGATCACACGAAGCACGTACCGCGTCAGTTGAACGCCCATCACAGGCTGTGACCAAGCACCTTTGCTAGCCAATGTTTGCCAAAACGGTGGTTGACCTGAGGTAGCAATGCTCTGCCAAGCCAAACCCAGCAAGCCAGATACCGGACTCGATAACAGACCATCTGAAGCCTGCGTGACGGCACCAAAGACCTGATTCTTAACCTCAAATCCGGCCATTTGAACAACATCCAAAACAAGATCGCCGGCAGCTTGGCCACTTGCGTAGGTGACCGAGAAGGGCTGGGAAAGGTTCTTGAAGGTAGACGATGACGCATGATTGTAGGAAGCAGTGCCGGAGCAACCTAAATTACAATTTATGTCTGCCACCCATAGATCTCTAGTTGATAAGACGACGCCATAAATAGGGGCAAAATCGAATAGGGGTAAAAATCGACTGACGATGAACCGGTATCGAGAGAGACATAGAACGGAGTGGGTGGTGTGCCGATTGCAAGGGAGCCAAAGTAACTAGACAAAAAACGTCAGCGACAGGGTACGAACCTGACCCGGGCTCCTACTTTTCATCGGAATTCTGGTCGGTCAGTCTGCGGAACGACATGTCAGAGTATTTCGTCGAGCGGAGGGTAGACCCTACAGATTGGTGCCTTCGCTCCTTCTCGAGGGCGGAGAGCCACCATATTTGACTTTGAGCGCTTCACGCTCGTTCTTGGCCCAAACGCCCCAATCTTCAACATTGCGCACAGGCGGTTGCCTTCTACTTAGCGTAATGGTCTGACCGAGGGTTTGCGACGGATCGGGAGATGCGACAGCAATTTGGAGAGAGCATAGCAAACTTGCAAGGACGAGCAATGTTGAGGAAAGCATCATTTATCTTGAGCGTCGAGGAACAGAATAGAAGAGCGATTTGTCGAAAAGAGTGTGGTGCTTGTATAATATTAGGAATCAGGTAGGGGCTTTAAAGGGTTCCTAATTAAGTGAGACCTCGCACAGCGAGTATAAAATAGCGGCTGCGGAAAGTGAGGAGGTTGATATAATTCTGGGGGGCTCCAAGACTAACTTCCAAGACAATTCAAAAGCTGGCGTTGTGCCGGTTATATATTCATTGGCCCTGGACCGTTTAGTAACGGTTAGCTCGGCTCTCGTTTAGGAGACTTGGTTGAAACGGAAATACCTGACCAAAGTCAATAATTTTTTTTTAGTTTTGAGTGGGACGTTGTGGTGGTGAGTCGAATTATATGGTAGAATACCCATTTGGTATAGATCTACACGCAGAAAACGGTGCTTCGGCCAAAACGCTGTGCACAAGATTTGCCGACCGTCAGATCTAATCACTGCTAGTCTGGGCGCTTCCGCCCAGCCCATATGACAAAGTGCACGTCCAGCAAGCCTTCCATTCGCGTGACCTCCCACCTCCCACTAGTAGCCCGTTTCAGCCACAGATCCAAGAACTCCCGTAGAACATCCTCCTGCCTCAGCTCCGCCACCACGAAAACCCATGTTCGTCCCGCAGTCGAGACTGTATCTATGGTATCAACGAGGGCAGGAAGGAGCGAGGGGTTATATATGCAGTCAATCGCAAAAACTACATCCCATGCACCCTGCCCGGTAGATTCGAGCTCCGAGGCTGAGGTGACCTTTGGTACGGGACAATAACGTGCCCGCGTGGTGCCACATGGAAGAGAAGCAAGCACGAGCCAGTCCAATTCCTCGATCGTGACGTTGGACTTTGAATTGCCAAGGGATCCGTTATGCCATCTGATCGAGTTCAGCGAAATGTTCTTTCGAATGAGCGGCAGGAGGGGTCTGATGTCGGTGATGGTACAAGTGCGGAGTAGGGGTGCGAGCGCAAGACCGAGAAGTCCTGTGCCTGCTCTTCGTGCGAGAATCGCCTTTAATTGCAAGGAAAACCCACTCTTAGGGACGGATATGCTAACCCTAGTTCGAGGCAGTGGGATTCTGCCAACCGGTCTCTATTGAAGATAGGTGATTCGGGAGGAAAGAAATATTGCTGTAGAATAGCCTTTGCTAGTTCTGTGCTTTTTTTTGCGCGATTAGAACACGTGCACGGGTCAATGTGACAGGCCAATTGACAGTCCTCACCTTGCTCGCCAAACCACGCTGCCCGTATCCCCGTTTCTGCTGCGCAGTGCGGTTGGATCCTGTGCGATTTCAATATCAACCGTCCGCGCCGAACTTTCCTTTGAAGCTTTCTTTCGCGGCTGTTTCGGTCTCTTCGTTGGCTGCGGCAGGCTGGGAGCCGAAGGAGGCGGTCGAAGCTCAAACTGGATAGTCAGGGTATCTTTCCGTGAATCGATGTGGCCTAGTCCACGGTAACCATCCGGGCCAACGAGGTCCGTTTTCGTCTGGTTGAGTGCCGAGTAGAGGAGGAAGATCTTGGGAAATGTCAGCGTCCAGGGTTGTGATGAGGTGGGAAAACGGCTTGAAGGGTATGTACCTCTTCATCAGCGTCGGTGACTGGGGAAATGTCAATAGGAAGGTTGACGAGAGGCTCCATCTAGCAACAAGTTGAAGCTATCACTGAAGGCGTGGCAGGTAACCCTAACCCGAATTCGGGGTTGCATGGCAGATCGGCGGTGGCACCTCGGGCCTTTGCTCCGACGGAGACTGTTCCAGCTGACAACATGACAAATATTCGTTCTGACCGTTTGTGCCGTCCAGGTCCACGGAACTTTCCCACCTGGGATCGTGAAGCTCTCGCTGATACATGTTTCATTCCTCGGGACGATACTTTGCTACGAGTATTGAAAACCTGACTCGCATCTCAACAGCATTCTCATCGGACGCCGACTACCATGCCTCAGATAACGGATGAGGAGACACCACTTCTAAGGGACCAAACTCAGCAAGCTAATTTAAAAAAGCAGAGGACACCCCTTCCCTGGCGTCAATTTTCCATATTATTGTTGGTTCAAGTTTCAGAACCACTAACATATCAGGTCATAGCACCGTTCCTTCCCCAGGTACGAGTTTGACTGTGTACAGTCGTCACACATGGTCTGAGTTGCGTCTTTGCCGCTCGTGTAGCTGATAAGGGACATTGGTATTACTGATGGCAAAGATTCTCGTGTTGGGTACTATGTTGGATTAATGGTTCGTAGCCCTCGCGCCCTATCAACCTCTTCCCTTCGAGTCCTCACACTGCAGACGCCAGCATTCGTTATTCTTTTTAACCGAGGCATGCACAATATTTCATTGGAGTCGTTTGTCAGATCAAATCGGTCGCAAACCTGTGCTATTGACGGGGCTCTTCGGACTATCAGCGTCAATGTGGTGCTTCGGGTTGTCTAAAACGTTCTGGAGTCTCGTTGTCAGGTAGGAACAAGTCTAGCATACCTTGTTTTCTGGAAAGGCTCATGAAACACACAGTCGGTGTCTTAATGGCGCTCTGAATGGGAACATTGGTGTTATGAAAAGCATGGTGTTCGAGCTCACGGATTCTACGAATGTCGCCCAGGCATATGGTATTTTACCAATTACTTGGTCCCTTGGTACCACAGTGGGGTTTGTTTTCGTTATCCACTGCGTTTCCATACTTTCGTGCTAATAAACACCAAGGCCACTGATCGGCGGGTCTCTGGCTAGGCCCGCGGAAAGATTCCCGAACATCTTTGGTGATTCTGCATTTCTTAAAGAGTACCCGTACTTTTTGCCCTGTTCGGTCTCGGCGACTGTCTCGGCACTTTCATGCCTCATCGCCTTTGTGTTTATGACAGAGGTCTGTCGGCTGGTCTGAGTCACGGAGAATGATGCTTACTGCTTCCATCCAGACCAGGAAACCCCAAATGACATTGAGGCAATACCTTTTCGGTGGAACGACCAAGGACGATAAACCAAAGCCTGATCAACAGGTCCATGTGGTCCCGCGTGACGATCCAGTACCACAAGTAATTGATGAGCAGCTACCCTTGCGCGCCCTTCTCATTCGCCCAGTTCTAATAGCAGCCGGGTGCTATGCTACGTTCTCCCTTGTCGACATCTCCTTTCGTGCAGTAATTCCAGTCTTCTACGCGATGCCCATTGAAATGGGTGGTCTCAATCTTGATCCACCCGCAATCGGGACCATCTTGGCGCTTCTTGGGGTATCAGGTGGTATCATTCAATGGATGTTCTTCGCTCCCATGCACGACTGGCTTGGCGGCAAAACCATGTTCTTAGCGACAGTTTCTTTGTGCTTGCCTATGATAGCACTGTTCCCGGCGATTAATACCGCAGCACGGGTATACGGTCTGAACTATTTCGTCTGGTTCCTTGTAGGACTCCAATTGACCTTGTCTATATTCGCGACTTTTGCTTTCGGTGAGCCAGCCCATTATGATGAAATGGTCAATCTGATGATCTACTTTCAATCAGGGATCACATTCATATTTATAGGTGCTGCTGCGCCGAACAAGGCGTCGATTGGCGCAACGAATGGGATTGCGCAAATGATCGTCTCTGTCATGCGTGCCATCGGTCCTGCAACCGTTAACTCTGCCTTTTCACTCGGTATCGAGAAAGATATCATGGGAGGTTATCTTGCGTATTGGGTTATGTTGGCTATGGCCGGGTTAACGTTCTGGGTGGGTTCCTTGTTGCCAAAAAAGTTGTGGAATGAATAGAGATCGAACGTCGACAGGGGTTATTTGTACTTGTTTGTACATAGAATTATTCAGACTCAGCTACAAGCTTACGCTATTCCTGCGAGTTGTTCCCGTCCACGTCCAACGGCTCTTTCTGCAACCATCACTGTCTGTCATGTCTAGCTCCCAAAGACTCGTCGACTCCTTCACCGCGCCGAAGGAGATTCTTCAAGAATTCGCAGACCTTGCAGAGGAGGAAAACTTCGACCCTTTTGCCGAAACAGCCTCGAAACGTCAAATTGCGTCGAGGCAATCGGATTATCACAATCGGCGTTTCAACCGAGCCGCCCAAGAAAGTGCGGATGCGTTCAAACATGCCGAGGAAGGCACGGAGGTCGAGGGGGGGTACAAGGACGCGATGAGGTTGGCTCGTTTGGAGCAGGAGGAGGCACGTGTACGGAGGGCGATTGAGGAGAAAGACAGACGAGAGAGGGAGGAGGGAAAGATGAAAATGGACTTGGACAAGACCCCTCCGGCTTCTGAGCTTCAAGACGTCGCTATGGAGCTTGCTGCTGCCAAAGAGCTCGCCGAGGCTAGGGACCGGGACCGGGAAGCAGCGGGAGCAAAGCGCAAACGGAGATGGGACATACCCGAGCCCACGGATGAGAACGTAGATCCTAATAAGATGGAGGCGAAAGAAGAGCCGTCGGCACCAAAGAAACGGCGGTCTCGTTGGGATGCTGCGCCCACGGAGAATGCTGCTCCCATCGCTGAAATTCCCAAACGCTCGCGTTGGGACCAAGCTGCTGTCGTCCCCGATGTGCCTATGACACAGATTATCATGAATGCGCCGGGTATCATGCACGAGGACAAGCACAACCGCTACCTGACGGATGAAGAACTGGACGCTATTCTGCCGGCCACAGGGTACGTCATTGTTACTCCTCCGCCAGGCTATGCGCCAATGGTTACCCCCCGCAAGTTGATGGCGACACCTGCTACTGAAGTCGGGGGTTTCCATATACAAGAGTCGTCTGACGCTGCTGCCATTGCGGCAGCTGCGGGTCTCGCACCTGAGCTGCCTACTGAGATTCCAGGAGTTGGAAATCTTGCCTTCTTCAAGCCGGAGGACGCTCAGTATTTCGCAAAGATTCTGAAAGAGGAGGACGAGACTGAGCTTTCGGTAGATGAAATGAAAGAACGCAAGATCATGCGGCTTCTCTTGAAGATTAAGAACGGCACTCCACCCGTCCGAAAAACCGCCCTCCGTCAAATTACAGACAAAGCTCGCGAGTTCGGCGCCGGTCCACTCTTCGATAAAATCCTCCCGCTACTCATGGAACGCACGCTGGAAGATCAAGAACGACATCTGCTGGTCAAGGTTATCGACCGTGTCTTGTACAAACTCGACGACCTTGTCCGTCCTTACGTGCACAAGATCCTAGTCGTCATTGAACCTTTACTTATCGACGAGGATTACTACGCTCGTATCGAAGGGCGCGAAATCATATCCAACCTCTCCAAAGCGGCTGGTCTTGCCCACATGATCTCCACCATGCGTCCTGATATTGATCACGCTGATGAATACGTTCGCAACACGACTGCCCGCGCATTCTCCGTCGTTGCATCTGCCCTTGGTATCCCTTCGCTACTTCCCTTCCTCAAGGCCGTCTGCCGCAGCAAAAAGTCATGGCAGGCGCGTCACACCGGTATTCGAATTGTTCAACAGATCGCCATCATGATGGGCTGCGCCGTGCTTCCTCACTTGCGAAACCTCGTGAACTGTATTGCCCATGGACTCACGGATGAGCAGCAGAAGGTGCGGACCATGACGGCCCTCGGTCTCGCTGCCTTGGCGGAAGCTGCAGCGCCTTACGGTATCGAGTCGTTCGACGAGGTACTCAAACCTCTTTGGCTCGGTATCCGTCTACACCGCGGCAAGGGTCTCGCCGCCTTCTTGAAGGCGATCGGCTTCATCATTCCCCTTATGGACCCCGAATATGCCTCTTACTATACCAAAGAAGTCACTGTTATCCTCATCCGTGAATTCCAGACATCCGACGAAGAGATGAAGAAGATCGTGCTCAAAGTGGTCAAGCAATGCGCTGCTACGGAGGGTGTCACAGCGCAGTATATTAAACAAGATATTCTCCCCGACTTTTTCAAGTCGTTCTGGGTTCGTCGTATGGCACTGGATAGACGCAACTACCGCCAAGTCGTGGAGACCACTGTGGAACTCGCGCAAAAATCAGGCGTTTCAGAGATCGTCGGAAGGATAGTGAACGAGCTAAAGGACGAGGCGGAACCGTACCGGAAGATGGTTATGGAGACTATCACCAAGGTCGTCGCCACTCTCGGCGCCTCGGACATCGACGAACGTCTCGAGGTTCGCCTCGTAGACGGTATCATCTATTCCTTCCAGGAGCAGACTACGGAAGACCAAGTCATGCTGGACGGTTTCGGTACTGTCGTTAACGCTCTTGGCATCCGCGTCAAGCCATATCTCACTCAGATTGTCTCCACGATCCTCTGGCGTCTTAACAACAAGAGCGCTAAAGTCCGTCAGCAGGCAGCCGATTTAACCACACGACTTGCGGTGGTCATCAAGCAATGCGGTGAAGACCAGCTTTTGAGCAAGCTCGGTCTCGTCTTGTTTGAGCAGCTGGGTGAAGAATACCCCGACACGCTCGGTAGTATCATTGCTGCTGAGGGTGCGATCGCTAATGTCGTTGGTATGACCCAGATGAACCCCCCGGTCAAAGATCTCCGTATGTGTTCAGATGCATCGCTCAATTTTCCGTGATTGATCTTATCCTGTACAGTACCTCGAATGACGCCAATTCTCCGTAACCGACACGAAAAGGTGCAAGAAGCATCAATCAACTTGATTGGTCGTATCGGTACGTCTCGTCTGTCTTCCCGTGGTAGTTCACAGTATTGATGTGTATTTCAGCTGATCGTGGGGCTGAATTCGTCCCAGCGAGAGAATGGATGCGTATTTGTTTTGAGCTCCTGGACCTCTTGAAGGCACACAAGAAGGGCATTCGACGAGCCGCTGTCAACTCATTCGGTTACATTGCGAAGAGTTTGGGTCCTCAAGATGTTCTTTCGGTTCTCCTCACCAACTTGCGCGTGCAAGAACGTCAAAGTCGTGTCTGTAGTACCGTCGCGATCGCCATCGTAGCTGAGACTTGCGGACGTGAGTAACTCACCTTGTCGACGGTCTCCATAAGCTGACGTTGCTTGCTAGCTTTCACGTGTATCCCTGCAATCCTCAACGAATACCGTACTGCAGAGCTCAACGTACGGACCGGTTGTCTCAAAGCACTGACCTTCGTATTCGAATACGTTGGCCCACAATCTGCCTACTACGTCGACTCGGTGGTCACCATGCTCGAAGACGCGCTCACAGACCGTGACCTCGTCCACCGTCAAACAGCAAGTGTTATCGTAAAGCATCTGGCTCTTGGCGTAGCGGGCCTCGGCTGCGAAGACTCGATGCTCCATCTAATGAACCTCGTATGGCCCAACTGTTTCGAAACCTCTCCACACGTCATTGGTGCAGTCATGGAAGCTATCGAGGGTATGCGCGTGACGTTGGGCCCAGGTGTTCTTCTTAGCTATACACTCCAAGGCTTGTTCCATCCCGCACGTAAAGTCCGCGAGGTACGTTTTGCTCGACCGTCTGTTCCCAACGCCGTCGCTCACCACTCCCTCTTCTCTCTAGGTCTACTGGCGTGTCTACAACTCGTTGTATCTCGGTGCTTCAGATGCGATGGTACCGTTCTATCCGGATCTCGGCGGACTGAGCGAGGGTCAAAATGTATATGATCGTCACTCGTTGCAGATGTTTGTGTGATGCGTGTATGTTGTAATGTTATTTTCACTGTAATGCTTCAATTCTCTTTTTTTCCATATCCTACGTGACCCTGGTCGTTCGCCGAGACCGACCAACTATTGGTCAGTGTTAGAGCCATGTCCTTAGTGCTTCAATGAAGTGGCTAGCCCCACAGTCGGTGCAACACCAGTTGCGCCTTATGTTTGTCCAGGATCTTTGCAGGAGGGATTGCTATCATCATCGAGTCTGAGGTGGAATCACTCAGTCGGCTAAGGATCGTAGTTGGCTCATAACCAGTTTCCAGTTTCCGACCAATACTATACTCTTACTGTTTATTACTAGTAGACTTTTTCCTGACGATCTTGCATACACAATCAGACACACATACAAGTACAACGTCGTGATGATGACGTGGACAGCAAAACGGCTCGAGTAAAACAAAGAATCACCTAAAAATCTTCCAACCACCCCACGCCCGAAACGCCCACTTTCATACAGTATGTACCCCTTTTCATCCGTTCAGTCGTCGTCCGTGCCAAGCACCTTGGTGATCTGCAGGTCCTGAATGAACCCCGTCGAAAAGTCGTACACCCAACCATGCACCCAGACCGGCTTCTTCTTGGCCGATTTCTTCACGAACGCCTCCAACCGAGTCAGATTCTCCACCTGTAATTTAACGTTCTCCTTCACGACGATCCTCAGCGCCTCTTCTTCGTCCGACGGGAGAACTTCGAGCTCCCGGATGCGATCGACGAGAGGCGTGAGCCAACGTGTGATGGCATCGTTGGGGTCTTTGGAAAGTTCGTCATGAATCTCGTTGAGATGGTGACCTCCGTGGAGTAGTTCAACGATGTGGTAGAGAGAGTCTTGGAGCGTGGGGTGGCGCTTGATCTGATCTGGGTCTTTGGGGCGACGAGCTTCGTTCATCGCAGTGAGCGCTCCACCACAGTGCTCGTGGCCGACGACGACGACTGCATGCGTCCAAACAAACAGGTGATCAAAGAAGCCGTCAAGAGAGGATCTGTTTGAAAAAGTCAATGGAGGCACGTACTGTGTTGGACGGCCAGTGCCCCGAGGGCGTATGCGATGACCGACAGCGCATTGTCATCGTGAAGATGGAATTGGCTGTTTTTTTTTTTGGGGGGGGGGGGGGGGGGGGGCCCGGGGGGCTTTCTGGGGTGGCCGGGTCCCCAGCCGCCCTTTTCAATGTTCCTTTTCTAAAACGGGGGGC
>JBBPMQ010000596.1:0-13703 GCA_038090375.1 Boletus rubroflammeus | reverse complement strand
GTACATGTTTATCTACTGGTCCGTGCGTCCTGTAGATAAGGTATGACGTCAGAGATAAGAGATACATGATAAGGGTCTAGATCGTTCTAGCCCTTCGGTAATTAAATACATGAGGTGAGTCACGTGATGAGTCCAGACAAAAGATAAGATCAGGTGATTAGAAAGGTGCACGTGTTGTCACGTGACCGTGGAAAATATCACGTGATTAGGAAAAGAAAGATTAAGAAAATAGAGTTCGTAACAGAATCCCAACAAGAACTTGACTAGAGTTCTTGGGGTGTTGTATTCGAGGTACTTATACTACTCTACAATGTTTGTACATGTTTATCTACTGGTCTGTGCGTCCTGTAGATAGAAGATAAGGAATGACATCATAGATAAGAGATACGAGATAAGAGTCTAGATGTTTCTAGACCTTTGGTAATTAAATACATGAGGCGAGTCACGTGATGGGTCTAGACCGCAGTTGGGACCATGTGATGAGTCCAAGTGAAATACAAAGATAAGATTATGTGATGTGAAAGGTGCACGTGATGTCACATGACCATGGAAAATATATCACGTGATTAGAAAAAGAAAGAATAGAAAATTAGAGTTCGTAACACTATCACAGTACCACACAGCCAACAATTACGAACCAACATACCAAAGACGACAGGATGATGGTAATATCCAAGTATAGTGTACTGCAGGATGCACTGAATATAAATGTGCACGGAGAACAAGAACCATCAGTACATGTCAATACGACCAGAGAGAACCCACAAATATTTACAACGTACAATGCACATATGCACTACTTGACATACTCTTCCCTCAGTGAAGCACTTGGTGGTTGAAGTAGAGTGATAGTGGCAGCATGGCAGGGGGGCAGCGTACAGGGATGGTGATGGTTGAAGAACAAGATGCATTGATTTTCCTTTATAAAGCAATAGATGATGCGAGCAAACAAACAAATAAAAATAAAGTTTCGTACTCATCATGGGTGTCTGGAGTCCCTTGCATCGAGGCTGCTGGTATCTGGAAATATTAGCCGATAAAAAGTCCAAGTGATATTAGGGGACACAACACTCCAGGGGGGGACCTTCCTGTAATGCTGTAACCCCTGGACAGCCATGTACAGTCCTGTACAGGGGTTATGTGAATTGCAGATGTTATATGTGGCACTTTCAAGATGTACACATTCCAGAAACATCAAGATTTTGTTTTCCAATCAAAGAGATACCAAAGCTATGAACATAGTTTGGACTGAAGTATTTAGAAACTTAGAACTTTGAATTGTATACTACATATGTATGATAGTTTTGAAGCTATGATTGCCATGTCTCAAGCATTTGCTAACATGAATAAATATCTTCTTATAAACACTAGGATTAGCACTGTCCCATAAAAACTCGCATGATTGTGCCGAAGGCACAACAACGGGTGAAATGTGTATTTGGGGCGTGGTTTATCGCCGGTGTTGAAGGTGTGCGCGCCGGAAGCCAAACTAGGCTTTGCCACGTGATCCTAAGCCGAGCCTTTTGAAGCTTCTTTTTCGGGCATATTAGGTGCTGCATTATGCCTCGCGCTGGACCGAGTCGATCTCAGCGCTCTCAACGAGAGCCTCAGCCATCCCAGTACCGCTCACAGCGCGCGCGGGGGCGACGTGCCGACACAGAGGACGACGATGACAGCGAGGGCGGTGCTCCCGAGATGGATCCAGACGTCGACGAAGGGGTCGACGCCACGCAACCTAGAGGCGACGATGTGAGTCTGACAGTGCCCTTGTTGCAATCCCCTTCACTCATACGTGCCTCCCCCACTAGTACCTGGACAAAAAAGCGCGCGATCTAGTCCGGCTCGCGCTCTTTACCGAACACAAACGCGTCCCCCTGCGTCGCGAGGACATCAACAAAAAAGGTATGCTCCATCGTCTTCATACATTCAACTTCACGGAGACGTTTCTAGTCCTTGGCATTCACACCCGCTCGTTCAATGCCGTGTTATTAAAGGCACAAGTCCTCCTACGCAAAACGTTTGCCATGGAACTCGTCGAACTCCAAGCCCGCAACTACCGTGACCAAGATCCAGTTGAGGACCTCCAAAACGCCACTGGCGTCAAGAAAAAGGGTCTGTCGTCCCCTCCTCTCCGCCTCGCCAGCCTCGTTCCAACTAACTTCCGGCCCGTCCAGCTGCTGCGGCAGGCTCAAAAACGTACATCCTCCGCTCAGCCTTGGATGCGACCATCATCGAACAAGCCGCCTTATCAGACGAACGTCTCCTCGAGGAAGAACTCGTTGAAGGCCCGGACGACAACGATGACGACGACGACATGCCCCGCAACTATGGCAGCATCATTGCCTGGAGCACCGCCGATCAACTCGCCGCACTGGGTTTGCTCCACGTCATCCTCGCGCTGATCTTGGTTAATGGACGGGCCATTTCTGAATGTGCGTCTTTGCGTTGTCTGCTCGGTTTTTGCTGACCGTAGGTGGTTGCGTCGTTAAGTGGACCTCAGAGCCAACCTAAAACGCCTCCGTATCTCTCCCAGCGGCACCGTCCCCTCCAACGCCCAGTCTACTCACCGCTCCATTCCCATCGACACCTTTCTCCAACAGCTCGTCCGACAAGGCTACCTCGACCGTGTCCGTCCCGGCGATACCAAATCCACGACGGGTAAACGCCGCGGACGGGTCTCTGCCGCACAGGGGAACGGGAACGCCGAGGATAATCCGCAGGCATACGAGTGGCGGTGGGGAAGTCGGGCGCATGGTGAAGTTGGGGAGCAGGCGGTGGCGAGCTTCGCGGGCGAGTTCATGGTCGAGCGGACGAAGATGGCGGATGTGGAGGAAGAGGAAGAGGAGGGTGCGGGTGGGAGTGGGCGTGGGCGTGGGGGTCGTCGACGAGGGAAACAGAAGGAAAAGGAGGGGGGATTGGAGAAGCGGTTGGAGACGATGGTCAAGGCGATCGAGAGAGCTGCTGGAGGGAATTTGACCGACGTCAAGTGAATGACATGAATAATTGCCCATATACTGTGCGAGATACAAACTTTCTCTGGATCTGTCGTTCGTCTCAACATGTGCGGGGGTAAACTTACACAAGAACGTCGCCCCAATATACTTGTCGCACCACGAGCGAGCTGATCCATTCGTGCACAAAATACGGCGACCGCCATACTGCGTGGCGACGCGTACTTTCAACGCCACCATGCTTTAGGCTGCGCGCACACAACCCGTGTACGATCTACGAGTGCAGCGTCACTGACTGACGTTGTAAAGTGCACGTCAAAGGTAGTCCATGGCGACCGTGACCACACCTGGGCAACTTGAGGGTAACTAACCCGGTTTTGGATTGATTATTCCATTTTTCCTAGTAGCCATCCTCCAATCACAGCTCTCAAATGGCCGGAGGTAGAGTAGTTAAGCGATAACGTTAGATTAATACTATACGTGAGATGAGTCGTTGATTAGTACGACACGGCCGCCGCTATCATCACGACAACATTCCGTGATGCTTTAATTTTTATCAATAGACCTCAATTGGGGCCCCAAGCAAAATCCTGATCAAGGGAATGTGCTGTTACGACGCGATACAAACTAACCATACAAAGTCGTCTTCGAATGAGCACCACTACGCGTGCCATTGTACGACCAGAATCAGAAAAGAAAAACAATAAAGAAAAATAACGAATAATGACAATGCAAAAATATATAATGCACAAAAAGACACGAAACGAGGTCCATTTGGATGCCAGACTCACACCGTCGACAGCAACGACAGCGGCATCTTCCGCCTGAACCATACCCCACAGAGTTCCACGTCAGCGTCCGGCGTCGAACACGAAAAGTCAAATTGGATATCGGACAAGGATGGACAATTCTTCGTCCACGTCTTGGCGTAACCTTTCTCGATACCGCACGCAACAAATTCTTTTCGGATCGTGCTGCCAGGGAGCGTGGCAGCGTATATCGATGGAGAGTCGAACGAGGACGCCGTCAAGGGAGGTGAGGGAGCGGGGCTGGGGCTGGAGCGGAGCAGTGACAAATTGAGGGGAACAGGGATGCGTGCTTGGATGGAGCGAAATAGCGACGTTAACTTGAGCGTCTCCAACCCCCTAAAACGGGATATGATCGAGGTGACAATCTCGTAGAGCGTCTATGTGGAGCAGCACAAGCAAGATCAACAACGACACGAGAATGGCAGAGGATTGTTGCGGACGTACCTCGGCGGCATTGTTGTCTGTCCACAACACTTCTACTTCGAGGGATTTCATCGCCTCCGCCTTGTCCACCCCTGTCAGCATGCTGCCCGTCACGCCAAGAAACTTCTCGACAGTCCTCTTGTCGACCTCGGGGGCGAAGATGATGTGCATCTCGCGAACCCCAGTCAGAGAGCGAATCACGGAGCTAGGGCGCAAACCCGAATAAAGGGTCCCGTGAACATTCAGCGTGAGGTGCTCTATTGGATGATGCATTGCAAGACACAACATCGAGGCTATCTCTGTGGATGCATGCAACGACTTGAGACTAGGAAGTAGGGTGGTGGAGTTCGTCTGCGATGAATAAGCAACCGGGGCCCACTCGTCAATGAATAAGGGGTCGGTGCTGGTGTACTCGAGGTGAGGAAAGGAGAGCGACTCGAGAGATGGCTGAGTAACAAGCCAACTGTGTAGCGCTACCAGCTGCGATTGTGTTAGTTTCTTATCAAGGATGGTCAAATGTATCAAAGAGAATGTGAGAGATGGAGTAAGAGAGAGTATGGACGCAAAAGAGGGAATTGTGAGGGACTTGAGATTGTACATGTTCTGAAACGCTTGACGGACATCGTCTGAAGGAATGGAAGAAACGCGACCATCTAGCGAAGCAAGCTCCCAGGATGGCCAAGAGTGACAATGAAAGGAGACGACCAGTGCTGCAAGTTCTTCCTTGCATGCCAAGACACCATAGAGCCTCTCCAACGGTGACTCTGCCATCGTCCGGACATCGAGCGAGTGGTACAGCGCATATCTGGCAGCGGCACAGAACCCACGGGACACCAGCGCAACGGCAGGGAGATCGTTCCGCGGAAGGAATTCAAGGACGACTCGGAAAATCAGGTCCAGGAGAGTGATAAACGCCATGCGACGCTTGGGCGGATGCGTCGGATGCGAATATGAGTTCTCGCAATGAAATGCGCCACTTGATAAATCCGGCAAACTCGCGAACCCTATTGGAGCCCTGTCCCCTCCGCTCCCGAAACTCTCACTGTCAGCGACGGAGGAGTCGTTGGACTCGAGAAGACTCGCCCGCCTTCCCAGACCGCTGGGCCGTCGAATTTCAAGGGAAGATTGTGGGGTGGTAGTGTCGCTGGAAACTCTGGGGAGCGTGGTTCGAGAATACGTGCATCTGTATTCTATCCCTGCAGAACTCGGACTCGTCTGCGACAACGACGATACTCTCGGCGGGGTCCGTCGACGGACAGTAAAGAGAGTTGAGACGCGCCTGAAGAGGCTGGCTTCGGACTGAGCTCGATTGCGTGGGGTCTGAGGGCGCACAGACAGCTTCCCATTGGGGAAACCTCTGTCCCTGGGGGGTGTTGTATGGATCAAAGGATCGACTGAACGACGGGAAAGGAAGGGCATTGCGGGGGTGTGCGATGTGTGTGTTGTTGGATCTTGGTTGGAAGGTGGTACATAGAAAACGGGAATGTTAACTTTGAGCACTGGGGGTGGACTTACTCAATTATTTAAAACTTTGCTGCAAGTTGCCCTCATCGCCAAGATCGCGTACTAGTACTACGCAGAACGAGGTCAGGGTAGAGACGAACCAGGGTTGTCGTCAGGGTCTCACTGCTCCTCCCGAGCCGACTCGCGCATCTTCCCAAGCCGGCATCAGAGCCTAAGCTAGCGAGCCTGCGAAACGTCGAATAGCAACACTTTCATGAGGCATGACAGTACTAGTAGTACCGTAGTACTATCTCTAATATTCGTTTATCATGAACTTTACCGCCGATCTACTCAAAGTGTCACATAGAGATGCTTGCTGCTCAATACCGCCTTCGCCCCGGGAACCACCACGATCGTCTGTGTGTCGTCGATAATCATCGCAGGCCCAGTCACTTCATCCCCAACCTTCAACTGCTCCAAGAGAAACACAGGCGTGTCAGGTACCCGTCCGACCTTGTCAAAATAAACGCTGTTCGTGGACGCCGCTTGCGAACGGTCCACTGGACGTCCCTCGAGCCGTTCTACCTCCGAGTACACCGACTCCCCCAGAGAATCAAACGTCTTGCCGATGCCGCGTACCTGCACGAGGGATCGCAAATGAGCAAAGCACGCTCGAAAGCCAAGTACAACCAGAAAGATTTGCCTTCACGTCATCAACAATGACCGTCTTGGTCTCTAGCAGGAATCCGAATTCCGACTTGTACACTCTCTTGAATGCTGCCCCAAAGTCCTCCTTTCCATCCCCGTCGTTTGCGTTCGGCAAGACCATCAGTGCGGTGTCCGTCCCTTCAAAACGCATGTTTAGCATTCGCTCAACAATCACCCTATCGCCTTCAAAGCCTTGACGAGCTAGTTCTCCCCGGACATCACTTGTGAGTTTATCCATGCGGGCAAGAAGGGAAGCGCGCGTAGAACTGGAATAGAATGCCGAGGATGGCTCTTGGAGCTCGAACGCACTGATAGATCGCACGTGAGTTCGGAATGTACGAATGCGCTGCTTTCACCTTACCGATCAGCCAACGCAAGGCCATAGGCAGATAAAATAGAGCTATAACGATGTATCAGGATCGTCTTGATTCCCAAAAGGCTCGCGATCTCGCAGGCATGTTGGCCACCTGCACCACCGAAACTCGCCAGTCTGTAGACGATGAACGGGCCTGTCCGTCAATTCGGAACAGTACCTACATGTGCTTTCCGGTAGAGTGTCCTCGAGCCTCCGTCAAGGCGCGAATCGGACGACACATCGTCTCATTGGCAACCTTGATGAAACTGTTGCGTTCGTCAGAACTCTCATGGTCGCTATACCCCAAGTTCCAGCGCCCCACCCGTAAACAATCTCGTCCAAATCGAATGGTCGCTCGTGCGTCTCATTGATTTTCCTGGCCAGTTCCTCAAATGCCGTTTGGGATGCGACGACGTCCAGCGGCTCGTTCTCCGACTTTCCAAAAATCTTTGGAAAGTAATCCGGAATCAAGCGTCCAAGGAGGAGGTTCGCGTCTGTCACCGCCAACGGACCTCCCTTTCTGCATCAAATGCCATCACCAACAAAGTCCTCGTTATTAGCTCATCGAAGCTCACCTATAACATGCCGGACCTGGTTCAGCTCCAGCGCTCTCTGGCCCTGCCAGAAACAGTCCATTGCGGAAGGTGAGGCACGAGCCTCCTCCAGCAGCAACGGTATTGATATCGAGTTGCGGCGACTGAATAGTCACCCCTGCCGTCGTGGTTTCGTACACGACTTCATACCGACCGTCGAAACGCGACACGTCGGTCGACGTTCCTCCCACATCGATGCTACAGAGCTTGGTCACAACACGAATCGATCGTTCAGCCAGAGACGAAAACAAAAACGTACCCAATGATCGGGTACTTTCGTTTCTCGTCCCAACTCGTCAAGGCATACCCTACCACACCACCAGCAGGTCCACTCAGAATGCTCTTGAGTCCAGAAAAGTTGTTGAGGTCCAAGAGACCGCCATCGCTTCCCATGAACTCGACGCGGGGACTCCTGATCCGACCATCCTTGAGTTTGGCATCGAATCCATTGAAGAAACCATCCAGGTATTCGCGCAAGATCGGCGTGAGGTACGCATCCGCGGTAGACGAGATCCCTCGCGGGACCACTTTGATCATCGGAAGGAGCTGCGACGATTCCGAAACCTGGCTGAACCCGATCTCGCGTGCCAGCTTCCCAATCTGCGTCTCGTGATCGGGAAACGTATACGAATGAACGAAGACGATGGCCAGCGAGCGGTATCCCGCCTCGTACAAGCGCTCAAGGTCTTGCCGCACGACCGCGAAATCTGTTTTTTTTCACATGAAAGGCCGTTGAGCGTCGAGGAAGATCGAACAAGTGAATAAACATCCGCGTACAGACCTGGTCGTTTCAAAATCCGGACGGCTTCTCCAGATACACCTCGGACGATCTCCCCCGGTCCCTCCGCATCCCCCCCGCCATCCCATCCAGGGCCCCTATACCCGCGCCGCACCGACCCGTCTTCGTTCCACTGCACCGCGTGCTCCTCGGCCTTGGGATCCGACGTATACCCGACGAGCGTCACCCGCTCGTCCACCTCGACGACATCCGAGTAGAGCGGCGCCGCGCGTCGGATGTTGAGGTCAAAGATCCGCGGGCGTGATTGATTCCCGATGAAGAGGAGGTCTTTGAATCCTTTGGTGATGAGCAACGCGTGTTTGTGGCCTTTGCGTTCCAACAATGCGTTGGTAGCGACCGTCGTGGATAGTCGGATGTAATCTACGTTTTTTTTTTGTCAGAGCGCATGAGCGTCCCGTTGGCATGAGTCGGACCAAGAGAAACGCACCAATCTTGCTCGTATCAAGCACGCTCCCTCGTTTAATCTTTTCCCCCGTCACGATCTCCAACACTCTCCGAATTCCTTCTGTCGGCGCATCGTTGTAATTGTTCGGATCTTGGGACACTGCCAATAAAAAAAAGTCGTACAGTCAGCGCCGCCCCACCAGTGGGGAGGGGGTAAAACACTTACAGAGCTTCACCACGAGCTCGGTGCGCTCTCCGGGATGGTTAGAGCTAGGGTAGGATCTACATCGACGTCGAGCGTCAAGAAGATCCGATCACTGAATACGACCAACTTACGCATGAACGTCACAAAACGTACCCCCTCGATCGGCACAAATCCTGATGGATCGATCTGGAACAACCATCTTGACTTACAGGTCAATCAGCAGAGAAAAAGAAAAAGCCTGGAGGGGAATGTCACAGTCGTATCATACGGAGGTCCGCCTGGCTGATATCTTATCGACCCAACGACCCGTGACCTCACAGCCTGACTTGAATCTCTCAGGCCTTCCCAGCGACAAACTCAATTGAACCTGCAGGTGTTTAGATATCCAAAAGACTGCACTAGTAGAAGGTAGTAGACGCAAGGGGAAATAAGAAAGAAAAGAAAAGGATAACATAGCTACTAGGAATTATCAATGATTGGCAGGTATTCCAGGGACGGTTATTAGATAGAAGAAGAAGAAAACACGTTGAAGTTAGCAGTTGAATTGAGGAATTGGGATTCATATGAATAAAGAGGGCAGAAAAAAAAAAAGGGCGCGAGTCGAGAATGAACAATCTGACTATATGTATACTGGAATCGTCGACAATCCATCTCCGAGACAAAGACAAAAAAAAAAAGTAAAATGGGTCGAGGTATCGGTGGTGGCCACGAGCGCTGCATGGGATTGTTCGAAACCCAATATACTTTACATATGAAACTGAGGTCACTCTTCTTTTTCCTCCTCCTCCTCTTCCTCCACGACGTTGTGAAGAGGAGCACCGTGGACGTATCGCCCTGGGCTGTTGCGACCAGATTCTACGAACAGATCCGGATTCAGCGGCGATAGATAGTCTGCTCCGGGTTCGGATTCAGCCTCGTCTCCAATTTCCGGAGGGTCAGATTCAGACACGGAGACAGGCGATGGGATTCTAGCAGCCGGGGGAACTGGGGGAAGTTCTGCGTCGTTGGGTGGTAATGGTGAGGATCGAACTGGGAGTTTGGATGGGGTAGCGGGGGTGAGGCTTTGCCTCTCTCGTTCACGGTACATTTCAATGAGTGACGCAGTCTTGCTCTGCGGCGTGGACTTGGGGATATCGTTGTTGAACTGCATGACTTGTGGCAATGTCATAGATTCGGCTCGGGAATGCGAGCTCTCTTTTTCTTCTCTGCTTTGTTCGAAATCGGCGAATTCGGGAACGTCTATGTCGCGGGTGGGGGAAGACGACGCCGAGGGACCATACTCGCTTCCCTCCGTTTCAAACGACGGTCTCATTGTGTCCGGCGCCGGAATAACAGTGTTTTCAGGCGTCCCATATACCAGTTCATCTGGTACGTCATCACCATCAGAGTCGTCTGCGTTAACCTGCGGTCGTACCGATGGAGCTTCAGGTCGTCGCTCAGGGTGCAAATCAAAGTACCCAACTCGTTTGGTCTTGGGATACGACATGACCGACTCGATGTCGGGGTCTTCTGCTTTTGGTTGCTCTTGGGGGATTGTATTTGGAAGGGGCTCTACGGCCGGTTGACGCGCCTGTACCTCTTCGTCGTCAGAAAGCGGAGAACGCGCACGGACGCCAGCGAGGACCAATGCAATTTCTTGACTCGCCAACTCGGGATCAGAGCGCCCCCCTTTGAGAACCTTTCCCCCTGGTCGGCGCTCCACCTCCTGTGACCCTATCCTGCGGCCGTGGGCAGCAACGAGTATATCCACCCATGCGTCATCTCTTGACATCCTTCGCTCATGCTTCTCAGCGGGTGTGAGTGCCTTCATGCTGGAGCTCTCGTTCAATTCATCATCACTGTAACTCGCTAAGCGCGTCTCAAAATCCACGGTCGAGTACTCAGCTGGCACTAGCGTTGAGCGTCGCACTACAGACGGGCTGCGCACAGGAATCCGAAACCGCCGCTTGGTACTTCCAGGGGTGAGAGGAGTGTCTGAGGGCACGCGCTCCAATTGCTTTACTGGAGAGACACGACCAGAGTATGCAGTACCCGGTTGCGGGTGTACAGTATGGTCACTATCTCCATGCGTCGCCGGGGAGATCGTAACAGTAGGAGCGGCTTTCGACAGCGTGAGTATTTTGCTGCCGTTGGACCTTAGCAGCCCCTCAAATTCCACCTCGCGAAGGGTTGGACTTTTGGGAACGTGTCCTACAACATAAGGCCGGCCATTCAACGTCGCAGCAGGTTTCCACGGCCTCGATTTGCTGGACGGCGAAAACAGAAAGGGCAGCCGACGCTTGGTCCCAGAATCCTTTGCGAGTTGCTGCCTGTACTCCAACGGCACGAACTCTTCAAAGAGAAAAATGGTAGTTGCGGTGCGTGGGTCACTTCCGCGGGCCGAGTTCTTGCTGAGCGGGAGGGACCTGAACTCGATCTGTGTAATATAGGTGAGCAAGAGACTCCATTTAAAACAACAACACAAAAGGTTTACCAGGGCCCAATTACACTCCCTGTCAGTCTCCTCACCACGCTCAATGTCCATCCACCCACCACCATACACCAAGTCACAAAAGACATCCATGAATGCTTCCTCAATCATTTCTTCGGATCCCATGACGGGTTCAGTGTCCCAACCAAACGAAGGAAGCGCACGTTGAGTCTTCTTCAGTTTTTTGGTAATGCTTGCGTTGTGTGTTGGCCACGCCGAGATAGAATGGGCAACGGGGGTGCTAAACTGAAGTGTAGCGCTGAGGCGAGCATCCGTGCGGTCGAAACCAATGGCAGAAAAGTCGTTCCAGTTCAGCGTCGCACGCTTGGCTGAGCGAGACTGTCGAGAGGCTTAGTCCTTGTCATATTAGCCGTCTTCGTGAACTCACCGTCCTTTCGCTCTCGGTCAGGTCAAACTGGAGCTTCTTCTCATCGGCTCCCAGCGCTCCGAAACCCATGTCCTCGAATTCACCCCACTTGAGCTCGGTCAGGGTCCTAAAGCGGTCCTGGCCTTCCCTGATACTCAGACCAAGTTTATCTTTCTCGTCGCTTGACGTCGACGAAGTACTTGAGGTAGCGGATGACGTCCCGACAGTGGGACCTGTGTAGGGGTGGAAATTGGCAGGCATGACCATTCTCTTCTTATATCCTTCCGAGTAACGAGGTGGTAGCTTCAGTGCAGAGGGTGCGATACGCTCCCATTCCTTAGAACCAGCCAATCCACGACTGCCATCCTGACCGGAACGAGGGGCGGATGCCCAGCTGGAAGCCGTCTTGACCAAGTCTGGCGAGTACATCCGGACGTTGCGACGGACGCTGACCACGCGCATCGTCCGTGCCCCACGGCGTGCTTGCGGTTTATCCTGCTTCTCCTTGATATGTAAATAGGGTAGCATAGATGGATATCCTCTGATCCAATCTTTGAGACGGGTGGGAACGCCAAGGGTAGTTGCGCTCCCAAAGGTGGTGTTGATGTTAATGTCAGAACGCATACCTGGAGCCTTGGGTGCGTCCTGCCAGCGGATGAACGCCAGCATGATGTGTTCCGTGGCGTTCACAGTACGAAGATAATGAATGTAGGTGTGATGGAACGAAAGACAGGCTGGACCCAAGCCGAAAAGTAAGGGTCCAAACAGAGGCGAGAGTGTCGGCGGGGTGTGACCAGAAGATGCGCTGTGTGCGGTGAAGCGAATGAGGAGACTCAAGAGAGTCCATAAAATCGTCCTTAAAACCGGAGGTAACGGGGGTAAGAATGTTGCAAAATGCGTCGGAGGGTAGTTGAGCGCTGGTGAGGCACCGAAGGAAATAATTAATTAGTGGTCGACGCCTCGTGTCCGTGAAAAGATGCAGGGAGAATGGAATGATGCATACCAGCTTCTGAGTCACGGAACTCTACATAATGTTCCCAAGAGATAAGACCGCGGACCGCTTGTCCGCCAACTACTCTTACGACCCGCGCAAGACCCCAACGGATGCACATGCCCAGCTCATGTGGGCCTGCGAAGCGAGCTTCTTCACGCCAGCGATGTTCCGCTTCTCTAGAAGAAAGGTTGGCGCAGGTATCCAGAAAGGTACGAATGAGGCGCTTGATCGCTGAGGAGGAGATGTCAAGAGCGAGAGTGGAGAAAATGAAGGGCGTTGTTAAGCAGCGGGTGCCGAGTTCGACGGCAACGACATCCACGAGACGCGCCACGTCGTCGAGACCCAGGATGACATGGCGCTCATGAGAAAGGTAACCATAATCGTGTTCCAAGGTCTTTTCCTCACCCGATTCATCACGAGGTCGATCGAGATTGGAGGGAAGAAAACTGCCGTCTGGTATCTGAGTAACGAGGTCACTTATATCGCGGTCTTGTTTGGGCGAGCTCAATGTGCGCGCTCTGGACTGGCTATCTTGGCCTTTCTTCTTCTCCTTTCCACCGTCTTTTTTCGAGGGCAAAGGGAGAGGAGAGCGGGAGCCAGAGCCTCTGCTGTCCACACGGCCGAAGTCATCGTAGGCGGGCTGTGTACTGGCTACGAGAGCACTGCCTGAAGATTTCTTGCCTGGTGTC
Organism: Boletus rubroflammeus; assembly: GCA_038090375.1. Taxonomy (NCBI): domain Eukaryota; kingdom Fungi; phylum Basidiomycota; class Agaricomycetes; order Boletales; family Boletaceae; genus Boletus; species Boletus rubroflammeus. The sequence goes on along the minus strand of JBBPMQ010000596.1, from coordinate 513 downwards.
GAGGTTGTCCTTGAACGCGAGAATAAGCTAGGCATGGAGAAGAGAAAGAGAAGAAAGAAGAGGAGAACGGGGCTCTCGCGGCTGCACCCGATGCGACGACCTCTGAAACGGTTGTAAGATGCGGCGAGTGTTGAGCGTCAATTTCTCACACTCAAACCAGACCAGTCCACATCCGATGTGGGGTTATTTGTACACGGACAAGCCCCATCTTCCTACAATAGCACGCGATTCATCGTTACAAGACCAGTACGAGGTGTATTGATCCGTAAGCGATTCAATGTGAGCACCTCGAGAACTCTACAGTTGTGGACAGGCAAAGACGACAATTTTCACACCGGCTGCAAATATTTTTTAAATCACAAACTGACACCAGATATGAACTCAGTGAGTGAAAATACGTTGATTTAGCAGGTTTTTGGATTTTTCCCACGTGATTTCAGGTTGGCCAAAATTTTGGCCAATTTTAATGGTTATATAAGTATGCCCATACAGGCTATGCAGTGTCAAGTACTG
>JBBPMQ010000595.1:0-13752 GCA_038090375.1 Boletus rubroflammeus | reverse complement strand
GGTGGAATGGAGTGGAAACGAAGTGTGAATGGCGTAGGGAACGAGTTCTGGCAGGTCAGGTGAAAATTTTCGAGTGGCTGTGACACTTGAAGCGCAGAGGTCAAAGGGCAGGGCTCATAACCTGTTAAACAGCTGGAATCTCACAGCTGGAGTCCACTGTCAGAAACTATATTGCAAGTAATATAAAATGCGAAATACCTGGAGTCCACTGTCAGAAACTGGAGGAAAGGGAAGACAGTGGACTCCGACTACTGTAGGAGCGAACAACAAACAAATAACAACAACAACAATGCGCCACAATGTGGCACAATGTTTTAAGTACGAAAAGGGAGTGTACAATCAAGGATTCCAACACTTTGAGTGTTCATTTCAGATATCGTGGGCACTGTCTAGCTACCTCCTCATCTGGCCAACACTGGATTCCTCTCAACACTTGTTCCCTGCTGCTCCTACTTCCCTCATTCAACTAGACAATATGATTGATAGCTCTACATTTTGTTGTGGAAACAGCGGGACTTTCAAATGTGAGGAATTCCATTGGCTAGATGCCAGTCTGTTATGAATGTGATCATGGTATCAGTAAGCATCCCCAGGCCAGTGCTCCCTCCACAATCAGTCCACTGCCCAACAACCTAATCTGTTACCTCCACCAGCATTGTCAAATCTGCTGCCTTTTCAGCCAAATTCCAAGGTTCAGACTATTTTTTCCAGCCTTACAAAACCAGAATCTAAGGTGAAGTACTTGCCATCGACCCAGAGGGCAGCTGAGGCTCGAGCCAAGGCCATAGCAACATTCAGACTAAGGAAACAAAAAGGCCCAGTTCTTGCGAACTTGAACACAGTGTCTGGATTTCACAAAGTAAGGTTCATGCATCTTCTTTTACTTCTCTTGTTGCTAAATTATATCTACAGGCTTCTGTTGCAGGAGGATCTAACCATTCCCCTGTACCAAGTGGTTTGACCCAAATAACTTCCAATATCTCTTCGATCTTTCATGTCAGCTCCATTGCAATGGTGGTATGTGAAATTACTTGACAACTGAAGATTTTGCTAGTAGAACGAACACATGAAGCAATCAAAGGCTCCCTTTGGAAAGATGTTTGCCAGTGAGGTGTAGGCAATGAAAAATTGAAGGTGTTTCATCAGTGCAGCTGGCTCCCAATGAAGGAATTGCTGTCAACACTGCATGGTTGTAGCTGGAGGTGGACAAGCAAGTTCATGAGTGGTTTCCACATGTCTTTGCCTATCTGTTACGGTCATAACAGGTTACACAGGTAACATCCTTTATCTTATCTTATCAGAATCATGTGACTCGGATCATGTGACATCCCGCATCTTTCCACACTCACATGACTAGATCACACGACCTTTATGCCTTCAACCCACAGGACGTTTACACTCCAAGGACACAATGTCTGGTAGAGTAGATGAGTACCTTAATTATTCCTTTTATGGTTATATTACTCCCACAGTAATCACTGTATGCTTCTACTTCTTTCCTTCTCTTCCATTTGATACACAGGTTGCATCCTCATGTTATTCATCTCTGCTATGCTTTGTTTCCATTCCTCCATGCTTCTCAACTTCCATTTCACCTCATGTATTTAATTACCGCTAGTCTAGACTCAGATCTAAGATAGGGTACAAACATGTACACATTATGTAGAATGCTATATAAACCCAGAGGCTAGCACTGAGGATTTCCTCAGTCTAGTTCTCTTGGATTTTCCCCTTCAAAGAGTCCCACTTGAGTTCGATTCCTTCCTCTCATAGTAGTAGTTGTTGTTTGGTTTGCTTAGAGCATCGATTGCTCTTCGGCCATTTCACTATCTTGCTGAGGCTCAGAAGCAAACAACATGTGCATCCAGATCATTGCATCAATCATCCCAACAACCTAAATGGCTTGTGCTTGTACATTCTGGCAATACATTTTCAATCATGAAGGTCACCAAGCTGATGGATCTACCCTATTTGAGAATAAGGGTTGTGGTAAAGGCTGGCATTTTCAACAGTGCATTGTGGTTTGGTAAGTGGTTCAATGATGTTACGGTCGTAACAGGTTATATGAGTAACATTCCTTGTCTTATCTTATCAGATCACGTGACTCAGAATCACGTGACATCCTGCATCTTTCCATGCTCATGTGACTAGATCACACGACCCCTCCCCTTATGCATTCACACCTCCAGGACATTCATCACACATGGACACTTGGTCTGGTAGAGTAAACCATTTCCCTTATATGTAGTTATATGACTCTCACTGTAATTACCATTATGCTTCCATTTCTTCTCTTCCCTTCCATTTGATGCACAGGTTGCATTCATTCCTGCTATGCTTCTCATCTTCCATTCCAACATGCATATTTAATTACTGCTAGTCTAGATCTAGATCTAAGATAGGGTACACACATGTACAAACTATGTAAAATGATATATGTATAAACCCAGAGGCTAGCTCTTCATTAGTAGTTAGGTTGTTGTGTCTGCCTAGAGCATTGATTACTTTTTGGCCATTTCACTAGAACTAGACTATTACTACAGCTCTATCCTACGTACAACGTTTCCGCTCTTGCAACAAGTGCGTAGAGCAACCCAAGTAGTCAAGGTCATGAACGCTCACAAGTAAAGGTGCTAGTGCCCATTGTGTTTCACAGGTCACTCCAGTCCTTCCCTGCTCCAGACATTCATGGTCATATTGAGGATTCCCTTGAACACCCTTACATAGCCTGTTGGATACCAGGAGCAGGTGCTCTCCCGACAGAATGCAGACTAGTAGAAGTAGCAGACTCAGAGCAGGTGGCCGTCAGAGCACAGAGCCCAGTGTGTGAAGTGACAAGAGTCTCACCCTCTCCAGCCTCAGAGTTTCTCAGGGCTTTATCTGAAGACTTCTCACCAGAGCACTTCAATTTAGTCAGAGACTCTGACAGAGATCTTCTCTTCCCACAGTCCACGGCACAGATAATTACCAGGGCAATCAGATCAGGAGGCGACAATCTCACCCATCTAGAGAAGAAAACAGACCAAGTATCGGCATGCTCCGAACCACTACTGGAATACAACTACAACAACTACAATGGAGAGCTGGATTATCTAACCTCTGTGCCCGTGCCAGCACACCTCCTCCCCCCAGATTAATTACTCCCGACCTACAGGAAGTCAGAGCTGTAATAGTGACGGGCAGAGTCAGACCGATCATAGGAGTGAAGAGAGAGTTAGCAGATCTCTCAGATCTCACAGAACTCACCAAGTTGGAGGAAGAAGCCCTGCCTCACACAATCAAGAAGCCAAAGTTCAGATCTATCAGGAGATTGAATGGAGGCAAGTTTGGGTCTATAGAAGACCATATGAGCAAGGTCCTTAGAGATAGGAGATTTTTGAGAAGACCATTGAAGTATAGGCAATAGAAGCCTCCCCCCCAATATAAATTTTTTTACGCCATCATGTCCACCGGACTTCCCCGCTTCCTCACAGCAGCTCTCACAGTAGCAATCTCAGCCGATGGAGGAGCTTGGGGTGAACTCACCACCCAACTATGACTCTACATGGAGAGTCAAGAAATTAGAATTCAGGCCACAGTGGACCTGAACCGCATGCTCCAGGCAGACGTAAACCAACTGGAAGCACAAGTACTGGCTCAATCAACGACGAGCACAAGGGGCAGTGCAGAACCAAAGCTGTTCAAACTATTCCAAGATCCCAGTGACTTTGATGGCACGAGGGACAAGAAATTCAAAGAGTGGTGGAATCAGAATGTGGCAGCACATCAATAAGAATGTGCTTGCTGGACATGACAGCACAAGGGCTATTCTCTCCCGGATGAAGGGCGGAAAAGCAGGAGCATTTGCATGTGCTCAATTAAACAAGATGTTGACTACGGGCACAGGCCCCACAATGAAGGAGCTTGATGCCCTTGTCGAAAGTCACTTCCGGTCTTCAATAGAGAAGGACTGGCACTGCAAGGCACTCACCTCCCTTAAGCAAGGAGACCAAGCAATGGATATGTTCTTAATGAAATTTGAAACATATCAAACCCAAGCAGGGTATGATGATGACCAGCTCATTGAACTGCTCGAACAAAACATGGACAGCGCTATGATAGAATTACTTATCACCCAGAATGGGAGATACTCAGATCTCACTATGTTCAAAGCAGATCTGAAGAAGGCAGGAGCATGCAAGCAGCTGCTCAAATATATTACCAAAGGAATGGCAGAACAGGTCTCACGCTGTGACCCCAATTAGTGTTGCCGCGACTTGCCCTTTTTGGCTTGAGCCGGCTTTCTCTGTGGTGTGAGTCACGGCAACACTAACCCCAATACTATGGACATTGACATTACAAGAAGCAGCGCCCAGGGTGGCAAATTCAAATGCCACAACTGCGGACAAGAAGAGCACTTTGTGAAAGAGTGCAAAAAGCCGAAGATCGCTTGCCTGGAATGCAAATTCCTAGGCAGTGGTCACCATTTGAACTGTAAAAAGTTCACCCTGTGCCAAGCAAGGGCCACGGAAACACAAGCACCACCCGTGGCAACCTCATGGCCAACACCAGTTGAGGCTAAGGAGCCTGCAAAGGGCAAAGGCAAGGAAAGGGACTGGTCCCACTCCATCAAGGGAATGAACCTTGATAAAGCTAGGGCCTGGTTCAAGGACTAAGAGGCCATTGCCTCAAAAAATTAGGAAGTCCAAAGTGCATATCTGGGTGTGCCACGGACACAAACAAATAGATATGCACCCCTGTCAGTAGAAGAATATACTGACAACAATGTAATTTCATCTTCACATGGGCAGTTACCTTCAGGTAATGGCAGGAGTAAACCTGTAATGAATCCCACTTTATCCCCCACTTCTCTCCAATTCCCAGATAAGGTCTTTGTTTGAAGCCTCAAAGTAGAAAAGGAAGTCCTAATGGAGATAAACGTAGCCCCACAAACCTCCAAAGGCACATACACCAAGACAATGGCCCTGCTAGATTCAGGAGCCAATGTAATTTTCATTGACAAATCTTGGGCGTTAATGCACAAGATCCCCCTTATGGCCCTTAGGCGGCCCATACCAGTTTATAACATGGACAGAACAAAGAATTCCGCCGGTTCTATTATGCACAGTGCAGAGCTTATTTTAGAGTTCGACAGACATCACAAGCAAGTCTCCGCAGAAGTCACAGAGCTAGGCAAGAACATGTTCATTCTAGGATATTTATGGCTCAAGCGCCACAACCCAGAGATTAACTAGATGAAAGGCACAGTCTGGATGACTAGATGTCCCTCTCACTGCCACGCACTGCAGGACAAATCTTTCTTTCTTCAGCAAATGGAGAAAGAAGAACTGGACATTCAATATGAAGTCTACAATACTATTTGTGCACTAGAAGCGCAACTAAAAGAAGAAAAACCAAAAACAGCTGAGGAACTAGTTCCCTTGGCCTACCACAAATATCTAGATGTATTTTCTAAAAAGCAATCTGAGCAGATGCCAAAACGAAAAGTGTGGGACCACACAATAGTATGAAAGAAGGATACGTCCCCAAAAAGGGCTGCATTATTCCCTTATTGCCGACGGAGCAAGACAAAGTCACAGCTTTCATTGATGACCAGCTGGCGAAAGGTTACATGTATATTAAACCTTCCAAGTCCCTACAAACAAGGCCATGTTCTTCATTCCAAAGAATGATGGAAAGAAGCAAATGGTACAGGATTACCATTATCTAAATGAACACACGGTCAAAAATAACTATCCACTTCCCCTTATTTCCCAACTTGTGGATAAATTAAAGGGTTCAAAACTATTTACGAAGATGGATCTCAGATGGGGTTATAATAATGTCCAAATCAAGGAAGGTGATGAATGGAAAGCCGCTTTCACATGCTTCCATGGATCATTCAAACCTCAGGTCATGTTCTTTGGATTACAATTCTCCTGCGACATTCCAAGCGATGGTCAATGACATATTTGCCGATATGGATGGCATCGTCGTTGTTTACATCGACGATATATTAGTTTTTACCAAGACAGATGACAAAGCAGAACACCAAAAAATAGTACTCAAAGTACTCAAGAGATTACAAGAAAATGATCTCTTCGTCAAGCTGGAAAAATGCACATTCTCAGTCCCAGAAGTTGACTTCTTGGGAATGATCGTAGGAAAAGACAGCATTTCAATGGATATGTCTAAGGTTTCCGCCATCCGGGAATGGCCAGAGCCGAAAACGGTTAAAGGTGTCAGAAGCTTCCTAGGGCTCGCCAACTTCTATCAGAGATTTATTAAAGATTATGCACTTGTGGCTAGACCACTCCACAATCTCACAAAGAAGGACGAACTCTTCCAATGGCTAGAAGCTCAGCAGACAGCATTTGATACGCTTAAGGCCACCTTTACCACAGCACCAATTCTTGCATATCCAATGGATAATGTAAAGTATCACCTAGAGTGCAATGCATTGGACTTTGCCACAGGGGCAGCCCTTTCCATAGAGAAAGATGGGATCTGGCACCCCGTCGCTTATAGTTCACACACCATGACTCCGCAAGAACAGAATTATCCCATTGCCAATAAAGAGATGCTTTCGGTCATGCAGGCATTAGAGCAGTGGCATCACCATTTAGAGGGTGCTAGGCACACCTTCGAACTATGGAACAACCACGCTAATTTGCAATGGTTCATGACATGTCAAGATCTCAATCGCTGCCAGGCACACTGGGCAATGTATCTATCCAGATTCAACATGACTTGGCACTACAAGCCAGGAAAGACCATGACAAAACCAGATGCTCTCTCTAGATGAGAAGATCACATGGATGGTATTGAGGAAGATAATAAAGGCATTATTGTTATCTCCCTGGATAACATCAGATCTATGATCTTGATAGCAGATGATGGGGCAATCCTAAAACAGAAAATATTCAACCAGACATGTCTGCTTACAGAAGCGGATGTGCAACAGCTTCACAAGAAGCATCTCATCAGCAAAGAATGCAATGGATGCCTATATGATTCACTTGGGCATATTTACATCCCTGACTCCAATATACTCAGAATGTGGAGAAGCACCATGACACGTCCCTGGCAGGACACCCAGGTTACGAGAAGACTTTGGATCTTCTCCAGCACAATTATTATTGGCCCGGGATGGCCACATTATGCAAAGAGTACATCTCGCGATGCGAGACATGTCAACAATTCAAAGGCACGAACACAGCCCCAGCAGGCCTATTACTTCTGTTGTCAATTCTGAATACCCCATGGGAACACATCTCATATGGGTTTACACAATTCCCATGGTCATAACGCTATTCTCACAGTCATTGATTGACTATCTAAAGAGGTGGAATTAATTCCATGCTCTAACACATGCTCAGCCCTAGATACAGCTAAACTCTTTATGAATAATGTTTGGAAGCACCACGGCCTTCCATGTTCTATTACATCTGATCGTGGACCTCAGTTTGCAGCCAAGGTTATGCAAGAACTTAACACAGCACTCGGAATCTCTACTAAATTAAGCACTTCCTTCCATCCCCAGACAGACGAACAATCAGAGATTGTGAACAAGGAAGTTGGCAAATTTCTTCAGATCTTCTGCTTTGATAAGCAGAATACATGGGCTGATTGGCTATCGCCCAATTCTCTATTAATAACAAAAAGCACACATCGACTAAGAAAACTCCATTCAAAGTCACATGGTCATATGAACCTCGCATGGGAATAGAACCCTTGTCCTCAAATAGTGCACCAGCTGCACAAGCATTCGCGAAGGACATGCAGGAGACCATAGATGATGTAAAGAAAAAGCCAAGACAAAATGAAAAAACAAGCTGATACCAAGAGATTGGCAACTCCCTCTTATGTTATTGGCCAGCAAGTCTGGCTTTCTACAAAAAATCTGCGGTTGACCCGTGTATCTAAGAAATTATCAGAGAAATGGCTCAGTCCATTTGAAATTCTCCAAATTATGCCAAACACAATTAAATTAAAACTACCAAGATCAATGCAGATCCATCCAGTTGTAATTGTCTCCAAGGTCAAACCTTACAAGGACTGCATGGACAGACAAGCGTCACACTGGCTGGGACCAGTCAACATTACAGAAGACTGCAACAACGAATGGGAGGTTGACTATCTGGTTGATTCTCACTAAAAAAATAGAACCCTCAAATACCTAGTCCACTGGAAGGGCTATGATGAAACAGATCAGACGTGGAAACCTAAGAAGAACCTAATGAACATGGTGAGTGCGATTCGACAGTATCATGAAACCCACCCTTCAGTTCCTAGAGTGTTGAGTATCCCACCTGATGGGTTTTGGTTGCTATTCGGAAAGCGCCCGGAGCCTTTCACACAAGTATCTAACAAGGACACTCCCTTTAATCACCTGGAAGTCGATTTATAGAGTAGTGTTACGGTTGTAACAGGTTACATGAGTAACATTCTTATCAGATCATGTGACTCAGAATCACGTGACATCCCACATCTTTCCATGCCCATGTGACTAGATCATGTAACCCCTCCCCTTATGCATTCATGCCCTTTTTCCAGGACATTCATCACACATGAACACTTGGTCTGGTAGAGTAAACCATCCCTGAATTATTCCCCTTATAGTTATATGACTCTCACGGTAATTACCATCATGCTTCCATTTCTTCTCTTCCCTTCCATTTGATGCACAGGTTGCATCCTCATGTTGTTCATTCCTGCTATGCTTCTCATCTTCCATTCCAACATGCATATTTAATTACCGCTAGTCTAGACCTAGATCTAAGATAGGATACACACATGTACAAACTATGTAAAATGATATATAAACCCAGAGGCTAGTACTGAGGTTTTCCTCAGTCTAGTTCCCTTGGATCTTATCCTCCAAAGAGTCCCACTCAGTTCTCTCCTCTTCATTAGTAGTTAGGTTGTTGTGTTTGCCTAGAGCATCGATTGCTTTTTGGCCATTTCATTGTAGCAGCATGTACAGTATAACATTACTTCTTAGTCACCAGGAAAGAATGTTTACGATTTATGGAATAAGGAGCCACTGATTGTTGGGTCTGATTCTGAGATTGAGGCAGATACCACCAAGGCTGATGATTCCCATTATGGCAAAGACAGCATTATCAGCATCTCCACTGATAGCGGAAGCAACTTTGATCTTGATATCAAATTGATGAGCTCTATGCTTGACTTGACCCTGGGCCTTAATGATGAAGCTACCACCAGTCAATCAAAGGGCAAGGAAAAGAGCATGAACATGGATCCGGCAACACCCCCCAAGCAGTCCTGTAAGTCATCTGCTTGAACCTTTACATTTGCCTCTGTGTGTATACTAAAATTTTATTATAGAGTCAGGGAAATATTCCCATATGCTTCAGTCACCAATACAGTCACCACCCGCTATCAAGAAGCGAAGGGATGGTATGTTAATTTTCTAACTTATCCATTATGTTGGACATTCACTCAGAAGTATTTCTAGCCTCTTCAAAGGCTGTACCATTGTTCATAAAGATGCCCCAATAGATTTTATCTGCCCCTACCAGTGTCTCCATCAGTGAAAATGATGTGCTCCTCTGGAGGCATCATTTCCTGGATTCACCTAATGCTTCTCATCTTGTTAATACATGGAATTCCGAGTATGTACATTCATGTCATCCAGAGATTTCCGTTCCACACTTTCTAACACTGTCTCTCACTAATGACCCTGTCTGTATGTAGTTCAATGGATTTGTCATGTTTGATTGCTAGCATACTATCATGCATGAAAAGATGTGGCAGGTGCAATGTGAATAAAAAAAACATGCAGTGGCAAAAACCACAAAGGGGAGTGGCACCTTATTCTCAGCCATGTCCTGATGATAATCCATGGCATACTTTTGGAGAACTGAGTTGGCATTGGAAGTTATGTATTTGTGATGATTGATGGCAATGAGAGCAAAGGAACCAATGCTGGTGTAGATGGTGTTAGACGTATAGGCATAGTTTGTGAGCTAAAATATATGGGCAGGAGTGGGGCTTACTCTCAGTTGTGTCCTGATAATCTGCAGCGTATTTTTGGAGAACAGAGTTGGCATTGGAAGTGACATATTTGTGAGAATTGATGGCGACAAGGGCAGAGAAACCAATGCTGGTGTAGATGGTGTCAGACATATAGTTGGCATAGTTGGCGAGCTGAAATATGTGGGACGGGAGTGGGGCCTTATTCTCAGTTGTGTCCTGATAGTCTGCAGTGTATTTTTGGAGAATGGAGTCAGCATTGGAAGTGATGTATTTGTGAGGATTGATGGCAATGAGGGTGGAGGAACCAATGCTGGTGTAGATGATGTCAGACATGGTGTGTTTGTGGAGACAGGTGATGATAGACTCACTAGCAAGGTCAGTGACATTCTTGAGCTGCTGCTGCAGGCTCATCCCAGTGGACTCCCTGTTTCATGTTTTGAAGTCAGCAGTGGTGGTGACAATAACAGGAGAGAAACAGGTTGGTGGGGTCAGAGGAGAAGACTTGGAGGGGAAAGGGAAGGAGAAACAGGACAATGTGGATGACTGAGCTGGACGATGACAAGCTTGGGTGGGATTTGTTAGAGTAGTACAATGACCTTCATCAGCAAATGTAAACACTACTGAACTAGACTTATAGCAACTGTCAACCACTTATAGCTTATTTAAGTTGAGTACCAGTAAAATGTGTAGCAAGTTTTTAAAGCTACATCCATCTCTGGAATGTACATATTGACTTCCCATGAACTTGCCCAAGTGAGATATCAAGCTGATTGTGATTGATAAGGCACAAATAAGCAGTAGATTAAGTATTGGCACCCCAATGTGATGCCAGCAGCCATACAGTAAGTAAATAAAAATGCAGTAGAAAGAAGCAGCCATAATTGCACATTTCAGGGGAAAGTATAAAAAAGGAAAGAGGTAGTGCAGCAAGAAGTAGGAATACAGCTGAAAGCAGGTATGAAGATCTGGTGGGTTGGATCTGAATCAGCAGAAGTGGAAACAACGAGGGAAGGTGGGCAGAGTAACTTGTCAACCCCATCATCCCCTGATGATCACTTGACTCCTCGTCCATGATGCTGTTCTCCACCTGTCCTCCACGTGTTCCACACAGTTCTCTTCCATCTTCCCTTCTGCCTGCATGGCCATCATTCTGTCCCCCCTTTCATTGATCCCAGTGTTTCTTTCCTCCCATTTTCCTTTTGTCCTACTCCTGATCTGCATGATCCTTCTACTCTGATCCTCTTTCATCTTAGTCCTTCTGTCTCTCTGTTCCCCTTTTAACTTGCTCCTAGTACTTGCCCTGAACTCACTTAGTCATCCTACTCTTTCCACTATATAAATTCCCGTGCTTTCTCTCTCAATCCCTAGCTTAGTCTTACTTGATTCTCCCTCCAAGTAACCCCTTATCTGTTATAGTCAGCCAATACACCCCCCCATTTTCCCTCTCTACCCCGTCTGTTATGAACACTAATTTTCTATTCTTTCTTTTTCTAGTCACGTGATATTTTCCATGGTCACGTGACAACACGTGCACCTTTCCTATCACATGACCTTATCTTTTGAACGGACTCATCACGTGATCCAGGTCTAGACCAGTCACGTGACTCGCCTCACGTATTTAATTACCGAAGGTCTAGAAACGTCTAGACCCTTATCTGCTATCTCTTATCTATGATGTCATGTCTTATCTACAGGACGCACGGACCAGTAGACAAACACGTACAAACACAGTAATTAGTATATATACCCTTGAATCAACGCCCCAAGAACGCTAGTCAAGTTCTTGTTGGGATTCCCTCTCAATAAGTTCCTCTTAACTCTAAGCATTTTCTGGTGTGAAGCAACCCAAGTCATTCTTTGATTTGAGGTTGTCAACACCGTCACTTCACCTACCAACAAGCACTGGACCCCTAAAGCCTGGACCTTCTTGGTCAATCCCGGATCCTTGTCATTTCCCTCACCATCCCATCACACTGCCTGCACAGTCTTAGGGCTATCCGCCATCGCCTCCCCATGGCTATCCTCCTCACTGCCCCCCCACCATGGCAGTACCCACTGCCCTGTTGATCCTATCTCACCCAGGCACAGCTCTCTGTCCCAACTATACCTGCTAGACAGCCTCACTGATCTGATTCCCTCTCTTCCGGTCTAACCCAAGGCATTGCCTCTTATACTGTACATTCCTATCTGTTCCAATGGTCACCACCCTTCTAGTCACGGTACCATGTATGTGACACACCCATGTGCTCACATATTCCTATATGCGACATGTTTATCTCCTGTTATGCACTTAGAGCTATGCTCACTGCCCCTGACACTCTAATGTTGAACTGCACACACATGTACAATAGGATGCCCACTGTAGGTGGATCTCTGATAATCTAGAGCCAATGACGTCCAAATATATTGTCCTGCAGGATGAGGGGAAAGGGAAGGTGAGGTGAGTGGAACCCTTAAAGTTGGACTGCTGTTTAAGGCAGAGGAAAAAAGTGGATTAGACTGCCATAGTAGTTGCATTGTATCTAGCTTATATATGTGTAAAGAGTGCACACAGACCATGCTGTGTGTGGGAGGGTAGGCTAAGTATGATAAAAAAGGAAGCATCTTGTGAGAGTGATTCCTTGATGATGAGAAAAAGAAGAAAAGAAGTATAGATGACTAAGGGCACGTGTTTGGTGTACAGTCCAGTCACATGACTAGTCATGTGACTTTCCCATGATCATGTGCTGGTGAAAGTGAAGTGTAAAAGTAAAGGTAAAGATAAAAATGTACGATGAAAGTGTACAGTGTAGTGTAAATTTGGTATGTTTTGTAACACTACCCCCTCTTTAGGATTTGTATTCCAGACAAGATCCTTTAGAGTCGATTTCAGTGTAATTTTCATAAGAAGAGAATAAAGAATCAAATTGTCCAATGGATATTCCTCATAGTTTTTGTGGTGGTGATGGGCTGAGATGATGGAAATCTGCTACTGCTTCCAGTGCAGTTGTAATGATGTCGGCAGATTCCCATGTGCAATCAGTTTCATCATAACTAACCCAATGCACGAGGTATTGAAGTTTCCGATTGTGAAGTCAAGATGCCGCTATAAATTCAATTTCGTATTGCGCTTCTCCATCTGTGTTGATGCAGATAGCCTTGGGTTTAACAATTGGTTGTCCCAGAAGGGTTTCCCGATAAGGCTTGATGCGAGAGATATTAACTGTGGAATGAATGTGCATTGCTTTTGGCAATTTAAATTTTACAGTGTTGGGTAGGACCTCTGATCTCGTAAGGTCCTAGCCATTTTTGTGTCAACTTCTTTGATGGGTATGGTAACTCTCTTTTTGTTGGCCTGCACTTTCATTCATTCTTTTGAAACCACGAGAGCCTGCTCTATCTCTTTATGGGCCTTGCCCATTTCCTCCAAGAATGATCCCCCAAGCCCCTTGGCTTTCCCTTCAAATCCAACACGAGGTTGATAATTTCGTGTGACGGAGAAAGGGGTGGTGCCGGTAGCGAAAGTGAGGAAATTATTATGTTGGAATTGGGCTAGCTTGATCCAGTTTGCCCATGAGTCCTGGTTCTTCATTATGTATGTGCAAAGATACTGTTCCAGGTTGTGGTTACATAATTCTTTCTGCCTGACCATCAGTTTGAGGATGGTAAGCGGTCGAGATCTTCTGATCTATGCCCAGCCCTTTGCAGAGCTCCCGTGTGAAGTCCGAAATGAATTGGGGTCCTCTATCGGAGGTAATAGAACGTGGAAGGCCGTGGTGCTTCCAAACGTTA
>JBBPMQ010000594.1:0-13762 GCA_038090375.1 Boletus rubroflammeus | reverse complement strand
TCTCTTGATACTTTCCCATTCAAAGACCTGAGAACCTCCTAAGCAAAGTGCTTAGTATCCCTTCCCCTTGATCTCTAGCAGAGCTAGTTGATCTTTATCTTTTTGTTGTGTTTTGTGCTGCCTAGACGTCGCCCCCAGTTCAGGCCATTTCACTATAAGTAAGAGGGGCTTGTGTGTAGTAAGAAACTAAATATGATCAAGGGTAGTGACAGATGGGGTGACTGCGGTGCCGATTGGGGTGTGCTCGTGACAAAATGTAACTGATCAGATCAAGTGGTGGGGGGTGAGTTTATTTTGTGAGGATTTAAGTTGATGCTCAAAGCTAACATAATCTAGTATCATTCCCATCAATATCTTGTCTTGTCACAAGTAGCTCGTGACTACCTTGCTATTCAAGGATTATCCACAGCCTCTGAATGTGCCTTTTCACAAGGTGGACTTACTGTTACATTGAGTCCAAAAGCTTTGCAGTGTTTGAAGGATGGATACTCTTTTGGTGGTATATCAGCAGCTACTGTTATGAAACAGACATACTTCACACTTCATTGTAACAACCCCCGAGCTAAGCTAAGCTCAGCGAATCTAGTAGTCCAACGTCGAACTGTGCACGCGTGTACAACAAACTATCCACTGCAGGTGGACTCAAGCAACAACTACTGCAAATGAATAGATTAAGTCCTGCAGGACGAGGGGAATGGTAAAGGGGAAGGTGAGCAGAACCCTTAGAGTCGGTCTGCTATTTAAGGCAGAGGGAAACAAGTGAATTAGACTACCGTAGCAGTCGCATTGTGTCTAACTTATATACCTGTAAGGAATGCACACAGACCAAGCTGTGTCTGGGAGCATAAGGCTAAGTATGGTAAAAAAGGAAGCCTCTCGTGAGAGTGGTTCTTTGATGATGAGAAAAGGAAGAAAAGAAGCGAGGATGACTAAGGGTACATGTTTGGTGTCCAGTCTGGTCACATGACTAGTCATGTGACTTTCCCATGATCACGTGTTGGTGAAAAGTAAAAGTTAAAGGTGAAGAAGTGTCTGATAAAGTGTAATGTAGGTCCGTTTGGTAACATTCATTGTACATTTCTCACTTTTACTTTACTTTACTTTAATCTTTTCACCAACACGTGATTATGGGAAAGTCACATGACTAGTCACGTGACTGGACTGTTCTCCAAACACATGCTATTAGTCATCACTGCTTCTTGGCTTCTTTTTCTTAGCATCAAGGAACCACTCTCACGAGATGCTTCTTTTATTACCATACTTAGCTTTATGTTTCCATGCACAGCTTGGTCTGTGCACACTCCTTACAGGTATATAAGCTAGACACAATGCAACTGCTATGGCAGTCTAATCCATTTGTTCTCTCTACCTTAACAAGCAGCCAGTTCTAAGAGTTCTGCTCACTCTCTGTTACGACCCCCGAGCTAAGCTCAGTGAATCTAACAGCCCGACATCAAACCGCACACACATGTATGACAAGCTGCCCACTGCAGGTGGATTCAAGCAACAACTTCTGCAAATGAACAATAAACAGTTGTCCCGCAGGATGAGGGAAAAGATGAAGAGGAAGGTGAGCGGAACCCTTAGAGTTAGAGTCAGTTGCTTGTTAGGCAAGGGAAACAAATGGATTAGACTGCCATAGCAGTCACATAGTGTCTACTTTATATACCTGTAAGGAATGTGCATAGACCAAGCTGTGTCTGAGAGCGTAAGGCTAAGTATGGTAAGAAAGGAAGCATCTCGTGAGAGTGGTTCCTTGATAATGGGAAAAGGAAGAAAGGAAGCAAGCTGATTAATAGCACGTGATTGGTGTACGGTCCGGTCATGTGATGGGTCATGTGACTTTCCCACGATCACGTGGTGATGAAAAGATTG
The DNA here is from genome assembly GCA_038090375.1 of Boletus rubroflammeus. Classification (NCBI taxonomy): domain Eukaryota; kingdom Fungi; phylum Basidiomycota; class Agaricomycetes; order Boletales; family Boletaceae; genus Boletus; species Boletus rubroflammeus. Next base: position 11,887 of record JBBPMQ010000594.1, on the reverse strand, counting down.
TTGTAAAGTAAAAGTAAAAGTGTAGAAATGTATGATGAAGTGTAAAGTAAGTGTGAAGTAGGTCCGTTTCGTAACACTCTCCACCTCTTCCCCTTATATCGTGGTACTCTAGTTGGCTCATACTTGTCAATATCCGCTTAACATGGACACAAGGGTAAACAGGCATGTGCCGTTCACTACCCTTTGTGTTAAAGACATTGGACATAGTCCTATACTCATTACACTTGGATTAGACTTGTTTCCGTTACCTGGATATACCCTTGCTTGGAGCTGCAGACACTCTTGGGAATAGAACCCGGCCCACTCTAGTTCATACGCTTGTCCGGCATCCTCAATAAGGATAAAGTTGCTTTTCCACATAGTGCACTAGCGGTGGTTCTTAGATGACATCAACACAGGCGTGTAGGGATACATGATACATTTAGTCCCCAGGTTCATGTGATCACCTGTGATGTCACATCCATTTACTGTAGGGCACTTCTTCTTGCAATTTCATTCGAACTCGTTGCCTTTAGAGTTCTGGGGGGAACCCAATGCTTTATACATATTCTTTTCCTGCTTGGGATTATGTACCCCCCATTTTTTATAATACACTGCTGAAGAAGATATCGGCATCACCTCCATTCCTGTCACCACCACCTCTGCAAATTAATCAACCAGATCCCCAGAGTTTCATTGGAAGATATCAGACAGTAAGGACCCTAAAGCAACATGTCCGACCCAACGCAATAAGCACTCACCGACTTGGCCAACTTGTTGGCCAAGCTATCCCTTGACCAAAAAACAAATGTCACAAAGAAGATCACGGATCCTGGAATGTGGGATAGAGACCGTGCCAAATAGAGTAAAGATCCACCTTTGGGTTTCCACCCAAATGTGGAAGTCTGACAAGGTCCATACAGTGGCAGTACTGTCACGTATGGAAGATAAGGTAGAAGAATACACTCAATTAACAGTGGAAAAATATCTCAACCTAGAAGAGCAATGACAACTAGACACCAAAGGAAAAAAAAGGGGAGATGCCGCTTGGCCTACATGGGCTGATCTGCAAATCCTCATAAAAAACTACTTCTCTAGTACACGAAAGTCTAAAAAAGTTACAAGCATTCTGACAAAACAGGTCACCTGTTGACATCTTCCTACAGAAGTCCGAGGTACTAGAGCAGGAGTTAGAGATTGAAGATGGTTACGCCATCAAGCTCCTCAAAAAGGCAGTAGATTACAGAATCTACTATCAAATTCAAATCCAGAAACTGGATCACCAAGAAGATCTGGTTCTGTACAAAGAAGCAATTAAACTATTTGGTCGCTCATTTGAAAAGATAGCCTTAGAGCACGGTGCCCCTTCTAGGCAACCTGCTCCTGGACCTCCTCATACCTCATTTCCATGGCCCTACTATCCTCCACCCCAACAATCCCCATATGGCCTCCCTCACTGCCCCCAACCTCATTTTACACCTACTGGCACACAACCCAGTAGAGGCACACCCATGGAGATTGGTGCACAACAGGCTATGCCCCGCGACAGGAAACAAGATCCTGTTATGGCTGTCAAAAATCAGGCCCCATTTGGCCAGATTGTCCTACCAACCCTAATAAACGGGTTAAGCGCTCCTTCTTGCCTCAATCGAGGCAACAATACTTCTTTAACCCCGACACAGAGTTCTACGAGCCAGCCGCTGCCCCTGTCCAACAGGCCCAGCATTACACTGCTTGCCCCCTTCCCCTCATTCCTACATCCGCTCCCATGGTCACTCAGCAAAGCATAGCATCCAGTTGGATAAGTTTAAAGTCAAAGTGCGCCATTGGGCTGCTGAGGCGTTAAAAGACCACAGTTCATAGTTGATGAGGGTCACTGTGAACTGATGAACAATACTGTCTTCCTGGGCAGTCATGTAATAACTACAGACGATAGTACTATACCAAGTACAGATGAGAATAGTTTAATGGATTGCACAGAAGACGACTTTCCTGTTGCTTCTCTTTCCAATGTATTATTCTTGACACTTCCGAGAGGGTGTTCCACCAAGGCGCAGCTTAAAAATAGTGTGCTTAATTCCGTCACAAAATATTTCTTTATTCTATAAACTCCTCACTTCTTTTTCTAGGACCTCTTCTCTGTCATTTGGTGGCGAAATGTCACTTGAGGCACGGATCATGAGTCACAAAGAAGGCAGTTGGCGATCTCAATCGTTTAAGGCTCTTCTTGACTCAGGGGCATCCCACACTTTTATTGACAAGGACTATGTATCAAGACAAGGTATTTCTGTATTTGAAATCCCAACTCCTATCATAGTAAAAAACACAGATGGATCTGACGGATCCATCAGAAAAATAACCCACACAGTCACCTTAGTCATTTCGATTGTGGGTCGTCACGAGGTGCTTGATGCCTATGTTTCTTCAATCGGCACACATCGGATATGACTGGCTTTACTGCCACAATCCCGAGATTAACTGGGTTACCAAAAATATTTCATTTTCACGCTGCACACAATTCTGTAAAATTATGGGCACTGGATGTTCCCCTACAGACATTCCCTTTAAAGAACAATATTCCTTCGCTTCACACCGTGCCATAGAGGAAGGATTGGCAGATAAGGATCACAAGTTCTTAGATGTGTTTTCTGAAAAAGAATTGGAAAGGCTCCCTGTGCGAAAGCCATGGGATCATGCCATAGACCTCAAACCTGATTTCATACCAAAAAAGGTTATTCCATTATCCGATTCAGAAAAGGACGAAGTCTGCATGCATGTTTATAGACAAAGAACTCAAGAAGGGCTATATCCAACCTTCCAAATCCCCTCAAACAACACCAGTATTTTTCATTCCAAAAAAGGACGGTAAAAAATGTATGGTTATGAACTACCGCTATTTAAATGAAGGCACCATTAAAAATGCCTACCCCCTTCCACTCATTTCTTTAGATCAGCTCAAAGGAGTGGACATGTTCACAACCCTAGATCTTCGATGGGGTTACAACAATGTTCATATCAAAGAAGGTGACAAATGGAAAGGAGCCTTCATCACCCCAATTGGAGCTTATGAACCAACGGTCATGTATTTCAGCATGACTAACTTCCCTCCTACATTCCAACAGATGATGAATGACATCTTCAATGACCAATACTCCGTCCTGGTTATATACATGGACGATCTCATGATCTTCACAAAGGGTAGACCCAGAGAAGAACATGAGGCAAACGTAAAAGAAGTTCTACTGTGGTTACACGAGAATGATCTTTTTGCCAAACCAGAGAAGTGTCACTTCTCTAAAGATAAAGTTGATTTTCTAGGAATGGTCATCTCTAAAGAGGGGGTAGAGATGCAAGGTTCAAAAGTAGACAGTGTCCTTGAGTGGCCCATACCAACAAAGTTGAAAGCACTACAAGGCTTTCTTGGCTTATGTAATTATTATAGGCAGTTCATAGAAGGTTTTGCCAACATTGCACATCCATTGAACGATTTTACCAAGAAAGACATTCTGTTCACATGGACCCAAAAACACCAAGAAGTGTTTGACACGCTGAAGAACAAATTTAAAGACTCCTGGTGTTATGAACTCTAATTTTCTATTCTTTCTTTTTCTAGTCACGTGATATTTTCCACGGTCACGTGACAACACGTGCACTCTTCACATCACATGACCTTATCTTTTCTTCGGACTCATCACGTGACCCACGGTCTAGACCCGTCACGTGACTCGCCTCATGTATTTAATTACCGAAGGTCTAGAAACGTCTAGACCCTTATCTCGTATCTCTTATCTATGATGTCATACCTTATCTACAGGATGCATGGACCAGTAGCTAAACATGTACAAACACTAGAGTAGTATAAGTAGTCTGAATACAATGCCCCAAGAACTCTAGTCAAGTTCTTGTTGGGTTTCCCTCATAAATTCTTGTCTCTAAAGCATTTTCTCTTGTGAAGCAGCCCAAGTCATTATTTGATTTGAGGTTGTCAACACCTGGCATACCCAAATTGGGATCAGGAGATGCGTCTGGAAACAGACGCTTCTGATATCGCTACTGGAGCAGTTCTCTCGGTTAAGTGTGATGATGAACACTGGCAACCTTGTGCCTTTTCTTCTCATTTCTTCGATTCTGCGGAACATAACTATAATATTTATGACAAAGAACTTCTAGTGGTGATCAGGGCTCTTGAAGAGTACTGTCACTACTTATTGGGTAGGGAACATTTCGAGATCTGACAGATCACAAGAATCTCGAATATTGGAAAAAACCCCAAACTCTTTCGGGTAGACAAGCACACTGGCACATGTTGCTACTATATCATGATTTATAAACCAGGTACTAGTAATGGTAATGGTTGAGCAGACGCACTTTCTTGTCAACCAGATCATGGTGATGCAGTCAAAGACCACAATACTAACATCACTGTTCTACCCCCAGAAGTTTTTGTGAACAATATTTCTATTTCTTCTTCATTCTACAAAATAATATTAAAAAAAACAAAAAATATCAAAAAAACTCCCTTCTTGGACTTTACATACAACGACTCAGAAAAAAAATTCAAAAATAACAAAAATAAAGTCTTTATACCTGAGTCGCTTCATATCGAACTTTTATCTCTAGTACACAATTCTCCTGCGGCAGGCCATACTGGTCATGCCGAACAACCCACTTTCTTTCATGATACTTTACATGGCCTGGACTTACAAAAGACATTAAACTATACATAGACAGCTGCCAAGTGTGCACCCTCACAAAGAATAAGACAAAAGCACCGGCAGGAAAACTCCTTCCACTTCCCACACCCTTTCATCCCTGGGAAGATTTATCTGTGGACTTTATCACCGGACTACCACTGTCCAACAGATTTAATGCCATCACAGTTATCATTGATCGCTTCTCCAAAGAAGTTGTTTTCATGCTGTGTTACGATATAGTTTCTTCTTTGGACCTTGCAACTATATTTAGAGATAATGTGTGGTGTATCTACAGACTTCCTTCTACTATAGTTTCAGACAGAGGCCCGCAATTTGTTTCAGACTTTACTAGAGAGCTCTGCAAAGGGTTAGGCATTGATCAAAAGATCTCTACTGCTTACCATCCTCAAACTGATGGTCAAATGGAAAGGATCAACCACGATCTGGAATAATATTTCTGCACGTACATAATGAAGAACCAGGACTCGTGGATAAACTGGATCAAGCTAGCCCAATTCCAACATAACAACTCCCTCACGGCAGCTACTGGCACTACTCCCTTCTCAGTTACATGCAATTACCAACCCCACATGGGATTTGAAGCAAAAGCCAAGGGGCTTGGGGGATCATTTTTGAAAGAAATGGGCAAGGCCCACAAAGAGATCAAGCAGGCTCTCTTAGTATCAAAGAAAAGGATGAAGGTGCAAGCAGATAAAAAGAGATCTGACACACCAGAGTATCAAAAAGAACAGCGTGTCTGGCTGTCAACGGAAAACTTGAAGTTGCTGTACCCATCAAAGAAGTTGACACAAAAATGGTTAGGACCTTACAAGATCACTGAGGTCCTATCAAATGCTGTAAAACTTAAATTACCAAAGGCGATGTGTATTCATCCCATGGTAAATATCTCTCATGTCAAACCTTATTGGGAAACCCTGCCAGGACAACCAATTGTCAAACCCAAGGCTATTAGCATCGACGCAGATGGAGAAGGTCAATTTGAAATTGACTATATAGATGAAAACTTCAATATCTCGTACATTGGATGGGGTATGATGAAACAGATCGTACATGGAAATCTGCCGACATTATAACAACCGCACCAGCAGCAGTAGCAGATTTCCACTGTCTTAACCCCTCTGCACCACGCAAATTATGAGGTATTTCCATCAGACAATTCGATACTCTATTCTCTTCCTATGAAAACTATACCAAAATGAACTCTGAAGGATCTCATCTGGAATACAAGTCCTAAAGAGGGGGTAATGTTACAAAACAGACATACTTCACACTTTATCATATATTTTTTACTTTACTTTAATCTTTTCACCAACATGTGATCATGGGAAAGTCACATGACTAGTCATGTGACTGGACCATTCACCATCATCACTGCTTTCTCTCAGCATCAAGGAACTACTCTCACAAAATGCTTCCTTTATTACCATACTTAGCTTTATGTTCCCATGCACAGCTTGGTCTGTGCACACTCCTTATAGGTATATAAGCTAGACACAATGCGACTGCTATGGCAGTCTAATCCACTTGTTCTCTCTGCCTTAACAAGCAGTCAGTTCTAAGGATTCCGTATTGAAGGTTTAAATAAACCTGTAGTCCTCAGTGTAGTCACTGAGGACTGTCTACAGTACTCAAACTATTCTATGTAGGTAACTTACATAAGCCTGTGGCTATACTACCTAATTCATATGATATTCCAACATTCCGCTCACTCTCCACCTCTTCCCCTCGTACTGCGGTATACTGATTTGGATCTAGTTGGCTCATACTTGTCAATATCTGCTTAACGCGGACACAAGGGTAAACAGGTGTGCGCCGTTCACTACCCTTTGTGTTAGAGACATTGGACATAGTCCTAAACTCGTTACAGCTACAGAGGCTATGGAGTGGGAGGATAAGCCTTGGACCCCCTTATTACTGTGGATAGTAGAATATGTGAATTTCAGCGGCAGATTAATTGCATATTGACCAGGGGTTCAAAGGATGCTCATGTGAATACCATTGGAAAAAAATCCATTGAAGCAGCATGGATCCACTCTGAACTTCAGGGGGTTTTCTCACTGAGAGTCACTGACCTAGTTAGTAACTGAGATTCATGATCACGTTTGTATACAATATATGTGGGGGAAATGCTCTTCAACTACCTTTATCGGGTAGATATTGTGTTCTGAGCAACAACCAAAAACAATGCCACACTGCAAAATCCACTAAAAAAAGACTCTTCTTCTAGGATTCAAACTCACGCCTCCAAGCTGCTGTGCTAACCATGACACACTATGCATGCTTAGCCACTACTCCACATTTAGAACAACAGATGTAATATATATATATCATTTTTATACTTAACCAAAAATTCACAAGTGCTCATACATTGTCTCTGTTGTTACACTGAACCTGTGCAAATTATGCATTCAGTGATCTGATGAAAATAACAGGGTACATTTTCAGTGGAAAAAATAAATGAATCTAGCTATTCACTGAGTGGTCCACTGAAGATAGGCAGTTCTAGTATCCACAGTGTTATAATACTATATATACTGTTTTCACACAATTCCAAGGGTTTAAAAAACTTCTGGTCTGAACCAGTTCTGAACCAGAACTGAACCTTTGAGAACTGGTTCTAGTAGGTTCAGTTCAGGTTTGGATAAAAGTCCCCTGAGCTGAACTGAACTGAACTTCGGCAACTCTAGGCCCAAATGTCTAAATATACTGTAATGTTTCAATACTCTCTTCCAGTTACTACACACTCTAAGCCCACACCCATACCTCCTTCCGTACAAAGCCATAAACTGGCCTGTACATGTTTCTGTCACATCACGCCAGCAACCCACACACCACATACATTACCAAATCAGGACACCACTGATTCATCAATCTGCACATCTAAAACCAGCCAGCAGGAACAGTGGGACCAAGAGGAGGTCTATGACCTGCCCCTCAGTGCATTCACAGGATCAGAGAAGCAGCGGGGGCACAGGTGCCCCCTTTTAGTACCTAGTTCACATTATGTCCTACAAAGGGTACTAGCATCAGCAAATTAGCAAATTGCTTATTTAAACTTTATCATGCTTTCGGCACTTTTCCTACTCCAGAAAAGGAGAAGTTAGACAATTGAATTCCAACTATTTTCGAGCAAAGTGAAATAAGCTGGTAACCAACATAGTTATGACAAGGCACACAAAGTCTATCATATCAATAGAGTGATCCAATTACACCATTTCCATTTTGGAACTTACACAAGAGATACAAGCAAAAAAAGTAAACACAGCAAATTGCCACGGAGAAAGAGGAAGAATGACAAGGACAGCATCACTACCTGGCGAACTTGAATGCATGATGATCCACATATTTGTTCACATAGAATAAATTGAATGAATCGGACGAGTCACAGGGCTTCACGTCACGAGAGATGGGATGTGAGCCATAAACGGGGATGAGGTGAGCTGCACACCATATAGTGTTGATATGAATGACAGTGAAGTGAGGTAAGTGGTTAGGAAGACAGCCTGGTCAAACTCTCCACATGCCCGTGTTCTCGTCTGGTGTATCACCGACCTTGTCAAACCACCGTATGACGGCACATGGATAGATGGTGCTGTTGTAATTGAAGGAGAAGAATGCCAATACGTGCGCAATGTCGCAGTTCTGTATGCCTGTTTCATGAACATCTCGGGTGTTGGTGCATATGAAGACACAGTCATGTCTGGGGCCTTCCTTCCTCCAATTTGGTGTAGATCGAATATATTCTCGCTGCATGCCCTGGATACCACAGATACATATCACTTGGCGCATAAAACCTCGAAGACGCGGAATTGAACGTATATATACGTCCATTGAAGTGAGGGTACTCCGCTTAGGGTACAAGCTGAGGGTCACGGTCATCATGCGGGTTAAACTGCTCGAATAAAAATTGGTGAACAAGAACATCAAGGTTTCAGACGTTGATCTCGTTTCCCAAAACAGCAAGATCACGAGCCCTCTTCCATTCTAGACAAAGTGTTTGTTTTGAGAAAATAATCTCAATAGAAACCGACTCAGAGACTTCCGTGGGGTACATGCAAGCTGAACATGTGGTGCCAGACTCACTGGACTGTTGTCGGGTTCACATAAGTCGTTGTCACCCTGTATGGTATGCCTCTTGTTGGCGGATGGTTGCTCAGACTCAAGGGGGTCTTCAGAGGACGCCGACGATGGAAAGGCATGCTCTGTAACAATTGCAATCAGCATCTCTCACGCCGATAGATGAACCATGGAGTAGCCGCACTTACCTATCATGTTACAACATGTCAAAGTGAGGCCTATGCATGACCCTTCTAACATTCCTCACTGTTCAAAGTCAACCTGCAAAGCAGCAAGCTTGTCAAGGCGTTGATTCGTGAGGAGCATTTGGCCAAGAGCATTGAATTGGTTTGAATGGCGCCAAGGTTCCTTAACAGCCTTGATGTGTTTACATTCGGTGATGAACAAACAGAGTCCATTGGGAGCACTGAATAGTCGTGTAAGTTGATAATGTTTGGCGGTGTGTTGCCGGGGAAGTGAGAATGTGTGGACTATAGGAAATCTGCCAGTCTGGAAAACTTCTCGGTATTGGTGGAAACGACTTAGTGCATCATTGATCTCATTGACGTGGTGTTCCATGATAGTATGGCGTCAACAGAGGTAACAGAATTCAAGGAATGCACGTAATGTGCGTACCATATCTTGCAGGACAAATTCCTCAATCGCTGCTAGGTAAACCTAGACAATGAACAATGTTAATATCTGCGAGTGATACCGAGTGATCCAGGGTTTTGCTTACCTTTATTAAGGCCTTGGAGTCGTCCCCGGTCCACTGTTTAAACCCACATCCTTGAGGAAATCACCTAAGACCTGAAAAGGGGGCGACCATAACAATTCTATTCAACAGTTAGATGCAAACTACGTCACGTCATGCTTAAGCCTTACCTGTGGTCAATTTCATCAAGAACTCGTGCAGCCTCTCTTCACGGGGTATATCTGAGCTCGATGTATCTGATGACCCAGTCGACAAGATGGTCTTTAAAGCACCCCTTGATTAGTTGATGCAAGAGGTCAGGGGCCAATAATAAATGTATATCGGCACATGGAAAATCATTAGTGAATGGCTTCAACATATTAGTAACCTTGCTACAATGAACTAGTGTGGTTGACTTACGATAAGGTCACCTGCAATCCCATATTCGTCCCAAAGCACGTTCACCATCACTCAGTCCATGAGTGTTGTATCAGATTCATGTGTGCAGTTCGGGATGAAGCCGTCTTGATCAAGGTCATGGGATGGGGCCTGGCATCTATTCATTTCCAAATTAAAAGAATTGAACAATTAACTGGTTTAAAACATACCGTGCACACCACCCGCGCACAATGCATGATAGGAATACCTGTTCTTCGTAGTCAGCAATGTATGGTCCTAGTCCATAAATGGTGCGTCGATAATGACCGTCCCCAAACAAGATGACCTTGGGCTTTTCCATGGCTGGCTTGAGTGTCCTTAGGATAAACGACAGAGACAAATGAAATAGTTGACGTCAAAATTTGTGAAACAACACATTGGACTGTTGTTCTTTGGCAGCTTCGTACGGTCAGGGCGAGTTCTCTGAAACAGGGTATGGTACATACTTTTTGGAATTGCTAGGAATGCGATGAGAACAACAGCATCCCTGTGTGCTCGCCTCATGCTGTTTCAAACATTGCCAATCGAGAGAGATAAAGGGTAATATTCATTGTTTCCAGTGCCAATGGACACCGTTGTCTTGTCACTCCCCAATATAAGTGGCACGAAAACACTTCCGTGTGTATTGTGATCTTCCAAAATGATGTCCTGTAGGTTATGGGTACTTGTCAGTTATTCCTGGGCACAAGTAAAATTTCACTTACCGCTTGCTGCCATGCCCAGTCCCCGGACATGAAGTCCCTGTAATGGCGCATGTCACCCTCAGATGAAAATTTATGATATGGCCACAAGTTGAGCTCCTTTGTGAATTCCGGGTTCGCGAGGAGCTGGTGGACGACTTCACGGGGATCTCAATGCCATACCTCGTAGTGTTGTTGCATCCACAGAGGTGGATTGGGCATGGTAGGGACTTCTCCTGTGTACTCTACCGCAAATCGGTTCTATTTGACATCACCGAGCGGTGTCTTGTTGATCATGTGAAGTAGATGGCTGTGATTTTGAAAGGGTGGGTTGTCGTTGTGTTTTCATAGCATGGCAGCCCATAGATAGAAGAGCGTATCCATCTGAGCTGTAGACATCTGATTGCGTGTATATAGGAATTGTGTGACCTCAAATTGAATACAGTTTTCATATAAAGTCCAGTCGTTTGGGTTTGAGACTTTCAGTTTGGGAATGGCATCTAGAGGAGGAAAGTTTCCATGCTCATTGCACAGTATGGCTGCGAGTTGGCAATAATAGTTCTGATAAAAAGCTTATTACCAGGGCCATGGAACCGTACGTCAATGTCAGAAGAGTCTGAGGGTGGTCGTGCATGTGTGGGGCCACTTGGGGACCCATTGGTCTGTCGTAAATCTTTGTTTGGGTCCCCAAAAGACTCTTGGTTCCACCTATCTAGTCCAAATGGCTCCTTGAACTCCTCAGGCGTGGATTCATGGAGTAAGGGCGAAGAAGGCAGTGAGAATGAGGGTGAGGGTTGGGGGATTGATGCATGTACTGTGCGTACATGTTTCGTTCGGCCACCGGTCGTCATGAAAAACCATTTGCAGCCCAGGTGTCCACATGGGTGCTGTAGTTCACTATAGTCTTTTGGCATGTTAGGGTAGTTTAGGAACGAGGTAAACAAGTGGGTACCTCTGGATAATGCCAGGAAGCCAAGAAAAGGGTGTTGTTTTGTTTGAGGACAGTTGTACAAATAGCACTATATGGTACCATCTGAGTCCCATCCTCCTCCACAACCTTGTCCTTGGAATTTTTGTCAACTGTTCTCTCTTATTGTGTATCTTCCATGGCAGACCTAGCACGCCCTTCCCCCCACCGCACTTGACCATCTAATGCAGATAAACATCCCGCAGACATTTTGTTATGAACTCTATTTTCCTAATCCTTCTTTTTCTAATCACGTGATATTTTCCACGGTCACGTGACAACACGTGCACCTTTCTAATCACATGATCTTATCTTTTGTCTGGACTCATCACGTGACCAAGGGCCTAGACCAGTCACG
>JBBPMQ010000593.1:0-13780 GCA_038090375.1 Boletus rubroflammeus | reverse complement strand
AAATATTCATATTTCTCACAGAGGGCAAAAAGGGGTGCAGACACCCTGGACATTCCCATATAAAAACAAGCTATTAGCTTGAATTTTGCGCAGAAATATTACAGCTAATAGCTTGTCAAAAGTGGTCACCTGAAGTGGTCTGTGGCGTGCCGACGCACTCTCCAAGCATTGGCAGGGTTGTTGTAATGTAAGGGTGAAACTGTTGTTAAAAGTCTAGTTCTAGTGAAAACAACCACAAGCGAATGAAACTGAGCTCAGGCTAACATCACAACAACCAACTAAACTAGTGAGAACAAACTATGAAATAGGGAGACACTGTAGTGTTCAAGGTGTACTAGCACCTAGCAACAACTAACAGGTCGAGTGGTGGCTTCTACCGGGGGAAGTACCCAGTGAGTGGCCCATGAGGGGAATAAGGAAGGAACGAGTGGGACTCTTTGGAAGGAAATATCCAAGAGAACTAGACTGAGGAAATCCTCGGCGTTAGCCTCTGGGTTTATATAGCATTCTACATAATTTGTACATGTGTGTACCCTATCTTAGATCTAGGTCTAGACTAGCGATAATTAAATACATGAGGCGAAATGGAAGTTGAGAAGCATGGAGGAATGGAAGCAAAGCATAGTGGAGATGAATGATATGAGGATGCAACCTGTGCATCAAATGGAAGAGAAGAATAGAAGTAGAAGCATACGGTGATTACTATGGGAGTAATATAACCATAAAAGGAATAATTAAGGTACTCATCTATTCTACCAGACATCATGTCCTTGGAGTGTAAACATCCTGTGGGTTGAAGGCATAAAAGGTCGTGTGATCTAGTCATGTGAGCATGGAAAGATGTGGGATGTCACGTGATCCGAGTCACGTGATTCCGATAAGATAAGATAAAGGATGTTACTTGTGTAACCTGTTATATGTAACTGTAACATGCATCTGGCCTAGCCTCAGGCCACAAAGCCCCACCCTCAGGCCCTATATAGGCTGAGCCAAGCCCGAGCCACAGATAGGGCCTGTGGGGGCCCCTGGCCTGGCCTGAGACATTGGTGGGCCTGAGCCAGGGGCCTGAGCTAGGGCTTCTCAGGAATTTACATGGGTAAAGTATGTAGTACTACTTACTGTAAGTGGCAAGCCCCCATTTGGCAATGATGCACTGAGAATTGAGACACCCATACAAACTCAACTCAACTCTGAGTCCATTCCCACATGCTGGTTCTTTCTAGTGATGACAAGGCGCCAGCATCCAATCAGACTCTTTGACCACGTTGTACCACCAAATTATCCTCCCATCTTACTGATGCCAACAACCATGCAACATCTGAGCTGCAGATCCACCAGAAAACCAGTCTGACTGCCAACACCAACACAACAATGCAAAATGCTGGTAAGTGGAATGTGGCTGACTCTGACTCCGATGGCTTACAATCAGAACATGCAGATGATGAGGGGGACAACCAAGGACAAACCAAGTCAAGGTAAGTTGGCTATCTTGCCTTTTTTCCTTTTGATTTTTGATTGACTCAGATGGCTTACAATCAGAACACGCAGATGACGAGGGGGCAACCAAGGACAAATCAAACCAAGGCAAGTTGGCTATCTTGCCTTTTTTTCTTTTGATTTTTGATTTCATGATGATTCTATTATTTGTACAGCGAAACAGCTGTGTCGTGCAGCAAACATGCCTATCATGCTGGCACTGACAACCGGGAATGCTGCCAACTTGCATGGCTTAGAACTGGAACATGCAGATGACGAGTTGACACCCAAGGACACACTGAGCCACACACAGTAACACATTTTTTGTCTCTGGTTCTCATTATCATGGCTAATCTATTGTTTATACAGTGAAACGACTATCTTGTGTGGTAAATGGGCCTGGGGCATCACAGACAAGTTCTTGTGTGGCATCAGGTGAGTCTTTCCCTTCACTATCTGGGTTTATAACTATGCCCACATTGACTAACTACATGTAGTTTATGAAGTCCTGGATGAAGAATTTGATTCACCAGTGAATGGACAAGTCAGGCAGCAAGCTGGCAACAAGGTGGAATCAGGTGCATGAACAATGCTGACCTGTATGATAATATTCCACGCACTGACCTGTTCCCCATTGTGTCCATCCCGCTCATCCTCAAGATGAAGTAGACAGTGATGGCTTTTTCAACAATGTCCATGTTCAACCCATCGACGAACTGAGGCCACAGCATGAAGACAAGACATGGGATGTCAGGGCCTTTTTTGGGCCACCCAAGTCTGTGAAGTTGAGCAATGGCAAGCAACAGAATGTCTGTGACTGTGAGCCATGCCAGTACATATCTCAGACTATTCAATTTATATATTTTCATACCCACATCACCTGTCATAGCAAGAAAGGTCAGCTGTGCAAGATTGTGAATGAGGCGACAATGTGTTGTTGTCATCTTGCCTACAAACACAAAGTAAGCACTACCTTCCATTGGAATGGTGGTAGGTCTGACGATAACATCTTCAGGTTGCATACCTGAGGTGGTGCAAGGACAACAATTTTGTATCCATGCTCCCAAAAGATGTTCAAGAGTGAAAGCTTGCAGCTGTTACCACTGTGAAACAAGGGACCCTCAATAACCATGTCAGGAAGGTTTCTCCTACAGAGCAAGTTATCCCATACTCTGACAAGCTCTTTCATGAGGCAGCAGTTGAATGGCTCATAAGTACAAGCCAGGTATGAATCTTAATATTTATTTTTGGTCTGTGCCCTACTCATATGATGGTAGCCAATACAGGCTGTTGACCATCCTAGTTTCAAAAAAATGATTGATGTGGCATCTCATGCAATGAAAGGGATCATCTTCCCTAATCAGAATACAACCCATTGTGAGATCATTGCATTGATCTGTTCAAGGTACAGATGATACATTTGAAAGAGTGTTTTAATGTAGGTCATTTAGGCTAGTCATAAATTGGAACTCATAGATGTTGTGCTAGAGCAAAATTGTTACTAGCAATATTAGCCTGACCTGTGATGCCTGGCAGGCTAGTAATGTTGATGCATACTTTGTAGTCACTGGCCATTAGATTGAGGAGGCCAAGCCGGGCTCATGGGAGGTTGAGTGTGCTGTTATTGGCTTTACCCAGATGAACAATGCTCACAATGGGCCAAGGATTGGTCAGGCATTGTTCAAGATACGTGATCAGCTGGGCATTGCCCACAAGGTGAGTCAATAAAGTTATTTGGGACTCTACTGACTTGTAGCTCATAGGTTGGGCATGTCACCTGTGACAATGCCACTAACATGGCAACCATGCTCATTAAATTTGCTCACTGGATTAAGAACCACATGGGTAAGGCTTGGATTGAGAAAAAACACTGCATCAGGTATGATTTAATATTTTGATTACCCAGGTGCTTACCCTCTTCTTTTAGGTGTTTGGCCCATGTCATTAATCTTGCCACAAGAGCTCTCATCTCTACTTATAGCAAGGCTCCATTCTATAATCCTGAGCAGGCAGACCTTGATATCCCCTTTGAAAATGGTTGTCGTGATGAAGTTGGCTTGGTATGAGCCATTACAGTAAAGGTAGTATTCCTCAGGCTCTTTGTACATTACTGATGATTAACATGATCTTATCAGGCTCACTCTTCAGCCCAGAGAAAGCAATTGTTCAGGGATATTCAAAGTCGTCCACCCTCATCCTGCACACCCTCTGAGGTTTCCCAGTTATTACTGGATATGCCTATTTGCTGGTCATCCACTTATGTGATGATTGAAAGGGCTGAGAAAAAGAAGAAAGTAAGTTCTGGCACTTTTGAGTAGAGACAAACTTATCCATTTCTAGTTTGTGGACACTTTTGTGTATGAGTTGGGGCTTCAGGCAGACAGTATTGCCAAGAGGAAGAAGATTGATGATTTGAAGCTAAGTGAGGAAGCGTGGGCAAGGGTCAAGCTACTCACCAGTCTCCGTGCTGTGAGTTTATTTTATTTTATTGTACTGATTTTAATGTTTTGTGCAGCATGCAGATAATGCCCAACAGAGCTTCTCTTCAGACAAAGGGCCAACTTTGCAGCATACTCTCCCAGCTCTGGAGGCTCTTCACAAGGCTTGGAGCAAGCATACAGAGGCTGCAAGGTATGAGCCCTTTTGAGATGGACTAATTGCAGCCACCAACAAAATCATGGCCTATTATGATCATACTGCTGAGTCTGATGCATATACTTTGATCAATTTTGCTTCATTTATGGTTTCCAGTACTTGATCCTTCTCAGAAGAATGGATATCTCAAGAGATATTGGGGCAAAGAGTTGCATGCTCAAGTACTCAGGAATGCAGAGCAATTGGTGAGTTCTCAGGATAATGTAATTGCATCACTGGCTGACTGGCAAATAGTTCAAGGAGCAATACATCCTCATATATGGTGATGGGGGTCCATTATTGCCAGCAAAGAGGAAAGGCAAACTTTCATGCCTCCTCTGTGAGTTTTCCAGTGATGAAGATGAGGTAGCTGAGGAGGAAGACCATGATGTGGACCCCCAATCACCATGGTTGAAAGAGTTCAACCTCTATTACTTCCATTGCTGATGGCTTGTCTATTGTTCAGTGGTGGGGGGTAAGTACTGTTTTCTATATAAGCCCATGATACTGATGTACTTCCAGCTGAATGCCCAGCAGTACCCTGTGTGGGCTTCTCTTGCTCAGAATTATCTCTCCATCATGGCCTCCTCAGTGTCAAGTGAGCATGCATTCTCTGCAGCTGCACTAACCATTACCAAGCGCCACAACTGCTTGAAAGGTGATGTTGTGGAGGCTATTCAGGTCCTTTGCATGCTATATAACCATGGCCTCATGTTTTGTAAGCCTGCTCCCTCTTCAGCTCTGGAACTTGCATGTAAAGAGGAGAAGGAAGACATTGCAACTGAATCCACAGAAGTAGAGGATTTGAGTTGGATTTTGAAGTTCTCAGAAGGCTCTGATGTAGATGCTTAGTATACACATGCACTTGATTATGAAAATCTGCATTTTTCTACATTTTACTATCACAGGCCCTGGCCAGGCCAAGGCCAAACCTGGCCTGATATGCATAAGCCAAAGCCCTCTCAGGCCAGGCCAAAGCCAGGGCTTTCAGGCCAAGCCAGGCCAGATACATCACTAGTGAGTTGAGATCTGGCCCAGGGTTTGGAGATGGCAGTGGCTGTGAAGGAGTCTGTGCATGTGCCTTGCATGCTGGATGTAGGAACAGCACTTTGTTGGCAATATAAATGAGGGGGTGTTGGGCGGCATGCTCAATGTGGCCTGCCCTTCCTCCTACAAGCTGATTAGAATTTTTTGGTGTAATGTTACAAAGTCCATACCAAAGCCTGAGCCTAGTCAAGTATCATGGTGTGAGTGAGTGGGATGGTAATGCCCAATGGTCCAATATATGTAAGACCTTTGTCATAGTCATTCTGTTGACAACCTCAAATCTAATAAAGACTTGGGACACTTCACACCAGACTTGCTTTAGAGCTAAGAGAAAGTTGAGAGGGAATCCCAACAAGAACTTGACTAGAGTTCTTGGGGCGTTTGATTCAAGGTACTTATACTACTCTACATTGTTTGTACATGTTTATCTACTGGTCCGTGCATCTTGTAGATAAGGGCCAAGGGTATGACATCATAGATAAGAGATACAAGATAAAAATCTAGACGTTTCTAGACCTTCGGTAATTAAATACATGAGGTGAGTCACGTGACGGGTCTAGACCGCAGTTGAGATCACGTGATGAGTTCGATGATAAGATCATGTGATGTGAAAGGTGCACGTGATGTCACGTGACCATGGAAAATATCACATGATTAGAAAAAGAAAGATTAGAAAATAAGCGTTCGTAACACATTCTTGTACATTTTCATGAGTTTCATGCACCATCAAGCAAGACATGCATCAAGGTCTGATACTGTTCAGGATGGGGTCTTGGTCTTATTGAAGATCACATTCCGGCAATCATAATGGAAAGCAAATACTCTTGTCTGAAGCACCTGATTCTTTATCTCCAGAGTTGCTGTTGGCTTGATATGAGGGGAGTTTCTCAACATGCTTCATATTGATGAGTAGCTTTGTTGCGCCAGAGTCAGTGTCAGTGTCAACAATCTCCTTATAGTCCAACTCATTATCTACATCCATTCATCAGGGGAAAAAAAGGCTGTAGCAACCAAGTAAATATGTAGTCACCATTGTACATTGTAGTAAAATTTGTGTTAGATCATACTACAGTTGCCTAATGCGCCAAAGTGACTTTAATGTTCAAGCTACCATAGATCAATGTAGTCAGATTAGACAAAACCTCTATTCTATAGGATACTACAGGATTCAGAGTGCTGTGCTGCATGCACTGGTGCTGGTGGACAGTCTGCAAATATGTGAGTGTATGGTCCACTGGATAGATACAACTTAGCGTGCTGCGGTCTGTGTGATCACCCACCCATGTTCCACTCAAATTGTTTGAATCTGTTGTCATGCACTGCCAGTGGTCAATCTGCAATTGTGTGAGTATAAGGTCCACCAGGTATACGGCAACTTACCCATGCAGTCACCCACCCATATTCCATTCAAATTGTTCAAATCCGCTGTGGAATGAATGCTCCTGCACACCTGTAGTATGCCGCATGCACAGGTTGTTCTGTAATTGAGTAGGTGAGTACGAGTGATCCATTATATTGGCAGTAACATACCACCCGCCCACCCACCTGTGCTGCCTCCTCTGGTCGTACATTTACAGATCCTGGTGGACTCGGTACTGTTCAAAAACATGGAAATCTGCATATCCATTCAGAAGAAAATTGTCAGCTTTATCCATTGTACGCCCACTCATCCACAGCGGATTCACGGCTCCAATCGGGAACTTGGGGATTAAATGGCACAGCTGGACCAAGCGATCCACTGGAATGATCTCCGCTGTTGGGAGGCATCACCAAGTTGAGCAACCAATCCAGAACATCTGGACAGTGTCGTCAATGCTTTGTATGGGCTTAAACCAATGCACATAAGTGAGCGGGTGAGGGTAATTGCCAAGGTGCTGAGGCAGCTTGAAGATTGCTCACACTTCAGTGACAGAAAGCCCTGTAGTAAGAGTGTGGCAGTTAATACCATTCATAAACAAGTGAGAGCTCACCATGAAACCCCCCACACTGTTGTAACTCACCATAAATCAGGACCAGAATGGTATCAACTGGTGTTGGCGGCTTGCAGGGACCATTTGAACGCTATGGATGGGATCAAATCCTTGTGGAGTTCTTGTTGGGCATATGCTTGCTGGGCGGAACTAGAATGGTGGAATTGCTGAAAACATCAAACCAATCATTCGCATTTGGAGCAAAATATTGCCCTTCATGGGGTAAAGTGTTGAGGAAGGCCTAAAGGGCGTCCAAGAAGCCGATAGTACCATGATACCTCTCTAAATACCGAATGGTCTTGCCAAGGAACTGAGGGCACCATGAGATATGGTAGCGCTGACCCATAGAGAAAATTCAAGTGAGCATAGGCGCACCGCACACAGGCTGTATAACAGTAGGACAGTCAGGAGTATCACTCTCAGAGTCCAAGTCAGAAGAGTCCAAGGCGACCATTGCGCCAAGTCAGATACACTTTGAACCATACAACAGCCTCCTGTCGTTGAAGCCACTTGGTCATTTGGATAACATAGTCTTTCCGGCTGCTTGTTGCATAGGCATTCTTTGCATAGTCAATATTGTTATGACTCCTGAGCTATGCTCAGTAAGTCTATCAATCCAATGTTGAATGGCACATGCCTGTATGATGAACTGACCACTACAGGTGGACTCAAACGACTACTTCTATATAGAAAGAACTTATGTTGTCCCACAGGACGAGGGAAAATGATAAAAGGGAGGGTGTGTTACGAACTTTATTTTCTTAATCTTTCTTTTTCTAATCACGTGATATTTTCCACGGTCACGTGACAACACGTGCACCTTTCTAATCACATGATCTTATCTTTTGTTCGGACTCATCACGTGACCAAGGGCCTAGACCAGTCACGTGACTCGCCTCATGTATTTAATTACCGAAGGGCTAGAACGATCTAGACCCTTATCTCGTATCTCTTATCTATGATGTCATGTCTTATCTACAGGACGCACGGACCAGTAGACAAACATGTACACACAGTAGAATAGTATAAGTAGTCTCAATACACGACACAAGAACTCTAGTCAAGTTCTTGTTGGTTTTCCCTCCAAAACTCTTGATTCTAAAGCAAGCCTAGTGTGAAGCAACCCAAGTCATTATTTGATTTGAGGTTGTCAACAGGGTGAGCAGAATCCTTAGAGTTGGGCTGCTGTTTAAGGCAGAGGAAACAAGTGGATTAGACTCCCATAGCAGTCGCATTGTGTCTAACTTATATACTGGTAAGAAATGTGCACAGACCATGCTGTGTCTGGGAGCGTAAGGCTAAGTATGGTAAGAGAGGAAGCAGCTCATGAGATCCTTGATGGTGAGAGAAAGAAGAAAAGAAATAAGGCTGACTAAGAGCACGTGTTTGGTGTACGGTCCAGTCACGTGACTAGTTATGTGACCTTCCCATGATCACGTGTTAATGAAATGATTAAGTAAGGTAAAAATTAAAGATAAGAAATGTATGATGAAGTGTAGCATAGGTCCATTTCGTAACAGATGTGTAGATGCTCGGAATATTCTGTATTGAGTCCATCTAGGCTGCCCAAATTCCTGATTGACTCAACATAGTGACGGAGAGAATGCAGCTTGGGTATGTTGAAATGGTCGCGGCATCCAAGGTTGACAAACACATCCTTGACAGAATGGAAGTCATCGAGTGCATGCTGTAAGGCTCGGAGCGTCTTGTCAGTGTGAGACTGATATTGAGCCAAGTATTGTATGAAGTCCAGGAGACTTTGCCCTGATTTAATGATGGCTGAATCAGGGGTAGCACCAACCAGAGCACCGACAAAGATGCACTGCAATTGTTTGTGATCAGCTCCCATCCATTGCTTGATTTTTGAAATTCCCTCCTTAAAGTGATGAAGCCCTGGAAAAATGGGCATGGCACAAAAATAATCATCGAAGTATTTCTTGTTGGCAAGCATTGAACACCATTTTTTGAAATGGTCTTTGAAGATGCCTTGGTGAAGCTGATGGAGGATATCAGATGCGATGCAGGTGAAGATGTCGGTGTACCCAGAATGGAGCAAAGACAGGGTAAAGACCATCAGTGATGAACTTGGAAGGGTATTGACCTGTAGCTTGTGTGTGGAGCATGTGTTTGGTTGTGCAATGAAAATGACAAGTTTGCACCTTTCTGGTCTGGAGGCACGAGGCATTTTGGACACCAGTTCTCAGCACAACAGGCCACAAGGCACTGTTCTGGGTGGTCTCCGATAAAGGCTGCAAGGATAGGGAAAACCCGCCAAATCCCCCCATCAGTGCAGACCATCTCTACACCTTCACGGCCTGCCGCAATCAAAGGCTTGACAAGCTGCTTCATGCAATAATGAAACAAGTGGTATCCAGCCACCAAGTTGTCTTCAAACGATGCCATCTTGGAAACAGGTAGGTACCCAAGTAGAACTGATGCATGCTGTGACGGTTGGCGACAGATGTGCTTGGATATATTGCCAATGCTCAGATACACAGGCCAAGCAGTCTTGTTGCCCTTGAACTGCGACAACTCAGTCTTGTCAGAGGCCAAAATCACTAGCACTACCGTAGCACCAGCAGGCATATGTTCCTAGTGGCACATTCATCAGGTTCATCATCTAGTGTTGCTGTGACTTGCGCCATGGAGAAAGCCGACTCACACCAAAAAGGGCGAGTTGCGGCAACACTATTGTCATCATTCCATGCTTTCAAGTTTGCTCACTTGAGTTCTCCACCACCAGTCGCCGGTCCACATCTCATTGTCCTGGCGAATTCTACCTTGACGATCAAGGTAGACTTTTTCTGGTGCATATGCAATCTCCTCATGAAATAAGGGGTTTCCAATTAACTCATGGATGCATGTGACAGGATTACACAGCTACAGTTTGAGTTCTTCAGCATTAGGTTCTTCATCCACAGGCTCTTCCTCTGTAGGTTCGAGATCACCCTGGACACACACAAGCTTGCATGTCCATTCCGGCCTAGTGGGTTGTTTTCATGAACATATACTGGAGGCTTCCTGAGATGCTTGCATCCTCTTGAATGTGGTACTTGCTGACCCCAGGATGTCTGTGACACATGCCACAGTAAATTCTTGTGCATACTGAGGAAAATGGCTGTCTCTCTCCTGGTCTTCCTCTTCACCATGCGTGGGGGCGGGTTGATCAAAATGTATGTCAATGTCAGTTTCGTCACCATGCCCATACACCTCATGCTCTCTTTTTGCACCAGCAATGTCCACACCAGGATCCATAGCCTGTATTTTCCACTGGATGTGACAAGGTCGGGAATGTGTGATATGCCGCCACACATTGCTGGGGGTAGGGAATGATTGTCTGCAGTGGCTGCATACGTGACACTGACGGTTGGAGATGTGGCGAGGCATAACAGAGGAAGAAAAATAATAGAGGGCTCTAGCTGGGGGATAAATCTCAGCAGTGACTGGGCCAGCTGTTTGGCTCCATTCCAGGGCTCCATTCCTCGGCTGCATGCTAACTAACCCTTCACTTTTCACCCAACCATGTCAGCCATGTCATTCCACCTTTTTTTTCTACCCACTAACCATGTCAACTGCATCACATGTCAAGTTTGTTGATTACCGTGACACAGTGGTCTCTTTAGGTTTGCTGCAACAGGATTTAATCCATGAGCATTACATCCTCGTTACTGAGCACCTCTTTCTTCTCCAACTTTTTCGCTCAGAATACAACTAACAATGCCCAAAGTGCTTGACAATATTCCTGTGCTCTGACTGCAGAAACCACTCACTCCATGGGCAACCATGTTCGTCATCCCAGTGAGAAAGTCCAAGCAATGTTTGGTATGTGTCCGTCCACTTTTCATTAAATTTTCTCAAAACTTCCTGCCATTGCAGAGGAACACAAACAGGAAAAGATGGCCTCACAGAAAAAAGCCAAAACAACTGCCAAACAGCGCAAGGAACTTACACAGAAGCATGTACAAGCTACCAAGGCTACTGAGCAAGTTACGCACCTATCAGATGCCCAAGCTGAACATGATGATCACTTCACCAATGCTCGTAATCCCACTGTCTTGGTGGATTCTGCAGTATTTTTTTTCTTGTTCTTTGGTCAGTCGGGGCTCACCAAAATATTATTTAGTTCACTTCTAGATCTGTGGGAGGGCATGAGACTGCAAACTCACGTGCTGCGCTCATGTCCCCCTTAGTTATGCACAGTGGCACTGTTTCACCAGTCCGAAGTGAAACACCAACAGTATGTAGTATTACCTTGACTAGCTTGTATACTCAACATGTACAGGTAAACCACCCACCCCAGGTCCAGGCCCTTGCATATACTGAGACATTGTTGACCCCTCAGGGGATGGCCAGATGTGAAGATGGTCACAGACTCACCACAACCTGGAAAAGAACCTGCAAACATGAGGACTATGATGAAGATGATACTGCTAGCGACAAGACTACTAAGGGCTATGATTCAGATGGCTTGGTGTCCAAGAAGCATGCATGCATAGTACTGCAGTGCAAGGACAATGATGAGGCAGACGAGGCACTGTCCAACGTGCCAGTGGAGCATTAGCCGCCAGCTGAGGAGATAAAGATATATGGGCCCATCAAAGATGAGCCTATGGATGTTCTGTCGCCCCAAGGCTTTCTGCTCTGCGTCCGCAGTCAGCCACTGCTGGGTGTGAAAGTAAAAATTATGACATGGCTACATGTCAAGTTCTTGAGACTGCCATCGAGATCTTTTGCACTATCTGAAATCGTCAAAGAGCAAGCTAGGCTCTAGGCAAACAACAACTACTAAGACTTAGAAAGAAAGAGAAGGAGGAGACTTTGAGTGGGACTCTTTGGAGGGAATATCCAAGAGAACTAGACTGAGGAAATCCTTGGTACTAGCCTCTGGGTTTATATATCATTCTACATAGTTTGTACATCTTTGTACCCTATCTTAGATCTGGGTCTAGACTAGCGGTAATTAAATATGCATGTTGGAATGGAAGTTGAGAAGCATAGCAGGAATGAATAACATGAGGATGCAGCCTGTGCATCAAATGGAAGAGAAGAAAAGAAGTGGAAGCATGATGGTAATTACCGTGAGAGTCATATAACTATAAGGGGAATAATTTAGGAACGGTCTACTCTACCAGACCAAGTGTGAATGTCCTAGATAAAGGGTGTGAATGCATAAGGGGAGTGGTCACGTGATCTAGTCACGTGAGCGTGGAAAGAAGCGGGATGTCACGTGATCCGAGTCATGTGATTCCGATAAGATAAGATAAGAGATGTTATCCGTGTAACCTGTTACGACCGTAACACTATCTTACTCATGGAGACTCCTTTTCTGACTGCCATCCAGGAAGTTGAATGGGCTAAAGTAGCATGGCAAATAGCTTGTCACCGCCACAACTCAACACTGCTTCACGATGTCACCCTACTGAAGCTGGTACATTATGTTTGGTATATTCTCACTAGTATTAACTTCAAGTAAAACAGATCATGGCACAGAGCTCACATCTATGCAGACAATTCAAGTCCAAGGCTTGACTGATTACTGCTACAATATTTGGGTTCGAAACAAGCACAATCAAGGCAGTCCAGCAACAGAATCGCAACCTTGTTGTGGAGCTTAAGAAGAACTTGTTATTCATATACCATGTATGTGTTCCTTCCCTCACACTGACAGTGACTTAATGGCATGCGTCTCGTTGAGAAGACATGTGGTGCGACGCTCGATCAACATGACAGCATCTACCAGAATAACAGCAACTAATCAATGAATTTCTATTCAAGAACAAGTCCAATGATGGGATCAAGTGGGCCAAGTACTACAATCCCTTTCCGGCATCAGCTTTTGCACTTGTGCTCACAGCAGTAGGGTTTCAACATTGTGTCATGGTTTATAAATATACTAAGTTTGTGCATTCAGTTACAGTGTGCTATCGATGAGTGGGCATCCGGGTCATGCGAACCAATCACATTTAAGGAATAAAAATACAGGGATATCTTTGATGCTCACCTCCAGATGGTAGTGGCAGACCCTCAACAACTTCACAGATGCATCAGCCAAGTATGATTTGGTCTCAAAACAGATGCAGCAGGTGTATGACAATGGTCGGTACATGATGGCTCATCATTCACATCTTACAGCTTAAATTCATGTTGTCCTGTGATTTTAGTATTATGCCACTGGCAAAGTTGAGATGGCTGCAGACCCGGTGAAAACGAGTGTGGTCCCTCAACAAGCATTTGCAAAGGCTATTCGTGATTATGAGTGCACTGAAAAGGTGTAAGCTATGCTATGTAGTGTGTGTAGCATGACAGTATAGACTTGTTTTTTCAATACTATATTTTGCTATGTTGGGCTTTATCTTTCATCTGAGGGGTGCATTACATAGTGTCTGGTAGTAAAGTCTACCATCTACAGTGTCCTATAATCAAATAGGAAGACTAGTTGCCATATTGACTACAGAGTGTTGTTACAGGGGAACTCAAGGACATTCCTAGCACAAGGATTACAGGCTAATCCATGGTCAATTTTCATTTTTTATACCTTTCTTTCATTTTTCTATACTTTGATCTTTCCTTTTCTTCTTTTATCTTATCTTCTAAGAAAAGGGCAAGTAACTCTGTAAGTCCCAGCAAGTACAGAACACTTTTATCTATATTTT
>JBBPMQ010000592.1:0-13798 GCA_038090375.1 Boletus rubroflammeus | reverse complement strand
AAAGCGAAGGAAAAAGAGTTAATGGAGGATTTCCATTTCTGGAACCAAATGTACAGGTGCGATTATTTCCTAATATGGAATGAGGGCGGGCGTTGTGGGCAGGTGTAGGCGGACGCGTCAGACGGGCACACAGGTGCGCGGGTGCGTGGAATCGCGGGTGCGCGGAATCGCGGGTGTGCGGAATTGCAGGCAGGTGGGCGTGTAGGCAGGTGGATGCACCAGATGGTGGGCGCGCAGCCAGGTCAGCATGCAGACAGGCAGGCGGGCACGTCGGACAAGCACGTGAGTAGGTAGGCGCGTAGGCAGGCGGGTGTGCGAACAGGCAGGTGCGCTGGGTGGGCACACACATGGAGGCAGGTGGGTGTGCGGACTGGTACATGGGATGGTGGGCGGCATGCGGCCAGGCGGGTGTGCGGATATGCAAGCGCGCTGAGTGGTGGGCATGCATGCGTGGGCAGGCGAGCTGGCTGTCATATTGGGTGGTGGGCGCGTGGGCGTGCAACAGTGCGGCCAGGCAGGCGCATGGGATGGTGGGTGGCATGTGGTCAGGCGGGTGTGGGGATGGATGAGCGCGCTGTATGGTGGCATGCGGCTAGGCGGGTGCACGGGCAAGTGGGCATGCAAACGATGTACGGCGGTTGTCAGGCACTCTCGGTGCAACGAGAGTGCGTGGCAGTCGCCACACGCCACTCTGGGGCCCCGATTCGGATGTGGCGAGGGAGTCGAGGACGGCAGTGAGGACGAGGACGAGGACGGGCAAGGGCGGGATGCAAGGATGAGGGCGGGAAAGGATGGGCTGTGCATATGTAGGTCACACATCACAAGCGAGATATGAGCCTCATGCAAGGCACGTCAGTGGTGAACACGATCCTCTTGTGTGGGACAAGAGAGGTCCATAGGTGCAGTCATACCCCAATCTGGACTTTGGTGTGAGGAAATCGAGAGGATTGGTCTCACAGACCAATTTTCGTTGTAGGGGGCAATTGGTCTGTAAGACCCTCGGAGTTTGAAAAAAGTGCTGCCAAGGGTGGGTACCTCTCTGTGGGAACTACACAAGTCTGTAGAGGTCTGTCAATACAAAGGTTGGTTTGCTGATGAACCCGCTGTGTTAACTCTGCCAGTATATGCCTGGCTTCAACACTAGTATCCCAGTGATACGATGCAGGGTGAATCAGCAAGGAGGGATTGGCTGGTGAGTTTCCAGCAATCACTCATGGCATGAGGACAGGCAGGACTACCACTGACTAGAAATAGCACTTTGTAATCATGACAATTATCTCTACAATCTACCTAGATCATCTCTACTAATCTACTAGATCGTTGCTTGATCTCCATGATTGCCATCTCGCCTCAACATGAGCTAAGTGTTGCGAGAAAAATATACTCTAAGCGCAAAAAAAATTAACTTGACCTATTTCGGTGGTCAAATCCGAGGATGCATCCTCGCTTATGGCTGGTCAGTTTGTCGATGTAGTTGATCTGTTCGGCCGGGAAGCGAGTCAGTGGTCCTCGCGATGTCCGTTGCTAATTTGTCTGCGTCGTCGGGTCTTAAGCTTGACCGCCCAGCCAAAAAAGTGACAAATGGCTGCGAGTGATTGGTGGTGCTCCCGAGCGGTTATTTGTGTGTTTTACAAACGTTTCGGTTTCCGAAGCAAGCTTAACAAGTGTTTCGTGGTGTGGCTATTTAAACCTGCTTGAGTCTGAGACTACTATTAGTTTCAGTCCAACACGGGAAATCATGCATGAGGTGCTTACCACTGTACAGACCCCTTGAATCCTTCGTAACAGGCAAGAATGGTTGCTCTATTATCAAGAGGTTTCATGCCCTCACTCAGACGGCGAGCGGGGCGAGCCACTGCAGGGAGATGTGTATGCACAACAGTGGGTGTAGCAGGATGGATGCCAAGTGCAACGCTTTGAGCGAGTTGGGCGGTGATGGGAATCTTGTAGAAAATGGGTGAGGCCCCTTTCAAGGTAATTCCGGGCATCACCTTGTACGCAATAAGATCCTGTCCAAGAACACGCGTCCGCATGTAGTTATTTGTCTGAAAGGCGGCGATTGCCCTGGCTATCAGCTGCGGCTCCGAATCCTTCGGCTCCTTGTGTCGTTTGTCCTCCTGAACAAGGCTGAGCAGAATATGCATCTGAATCCACGACACAAACGTCGGTTTTTGCGTGGCATTCCTGTCCACAAATGGTGAGGGGAATGTCTGCGCGTGTGCACTGGACAGGATCCATTGCCAAATCCATGTAGCGTAGGAGTTTGTAATTCGCGTCGTTTACCATATCGTTGGCGGTAACATCGTTCAGGAGTTCGGCAGCGACAGCCGGTTGTGGTAGAGGGTTGACGCCAAAAGAGGTGGTTGCGTCCTGCAATTCGACAACGATGTTGTGCGCATGTAGTTCAGCTTGGCTCCACTCACTTCCTGATTTCGCCGTACGCAAGACATTGGCCATCCTAAAGCTAAGATGCTGATGGTTCAATAAGAAGAAGGATGACATGATGGATCAGACTACCGACACGAAGATCATAGGGACAATTCAGATACTGCACAAAATGGCTGCACCCTACGTTACATTCATTAGCTTTCCTTATTTGGACACCGCTCCACCGTGGTGTCTCCAAGTCTCGTGTCTCGACTGGAGGAAAGGCATTCAAGTCGACGCGAGCAACCGAAATTCAACGAGGCCGGTCGAGTCTTATTGGATCTAATAGTGGAATGGCTGTTCAATTTTATTACTGCGTTGGGGCTCTATCAATCACTCGCAGCCACTTGTGACTTTTGGCTGGAGCTCAAGCTTGACCTCTATATACTTGATGCAGATGTTTTATCGAGAGTCGACATGACCATGGTCCACCACGGTTTTTCGTTTCGTTTCGTTTCACCTTTTCGTTTCACCCCCTGCAATCTTCAAGTTGGTGCACGACTTACTTCACGAGACGTCTCGTTCGGGCTAATCTGGTGTCGTCATCTGAACTGGGCTGAATTCCGGTGTGCCCCTAGGTCTAGATGGACGAAGCGCTCGTTCACTCCGGCCGTGTCGGACGTGACTGAAACAAACAAGTGTGTAGAATATGATATGTCAAGACGTGTGTGGTCAACATGAACCAAAGAATGATGATAGCGCTTCCGATACAGATACATCATCGCACCTAGTCTCCACTGGCAGACGCAGACACGCTCCCAAACCAATACCGCCTCATCACGTTCCCCCCTTCAAAGTCTGCACGTCCGACAAAGCGCTTGCCGCGTACGAGATGGGGTAGCCAATGAATATCGTCCACCCACATCTGGTCGTATGGGATGTGTGGCAGGTCCGTGCTGGGAATGGGGGGAGGGATTGGGAGGCCCGAGTCAGAGTCGGACGGGACGAGGTCCCGTGCGTATAGGCTATCGTCTGAGAGGGAGAACCACTGTGGTTTCATCTCGTCCGACCTGTGTATCCGCACATCACATTCCGAGGGGGGAAGGTAATGAAGGCAATGTGCGACAGTGCGAAAAGGGAGGAGGGGCAAGCGCATCAGCAACGTGGTCATCCCCATCATGCCCCCACTCCAAAAAAAAAAAAAAGAACAAGGCGCGCAGACGAAATGGTGAGGTCAGTACTCACTCGGTTGGTACTCCGACATGCTCGCGCGCAGCATAGATCCGGATATCGAACGCCCAGTCGATGCCAGTGACGACGAAGAACAGCGTCCCGACGTACTCGAGCGGTGCGTCGATCCCGGCTTCTTCCTGCTCCCGGTGCCAGCGGTCAGGGAGTGCGAACGTGGCAGGCGAGGACACGCACCTGGAGCTCTCGTCGAGCAGCTTGTGCAGGCGTCTCGCCTGGCTCGACTTTGCCTCCGAATCCATTGTACCTGTCATTGTCACCCACAACACGTCAGCACAATGTACATCATGATGATGCCGAGTCACAAGCATCCATCGAGTCGAGGAACGCATTTAGCGGAATGCTCGCATGCGCAAGCCCTCGCTGCCTCCTCGATAGAGAGGGAAGGACGCGAAAACACGTTGGAAAGTTGAAGCGAGCTCGGAAAACTTACAGACCAACACCAAAGCCGCGTTTCTTAAAACCGAGTAAGAGCTAGATCGAGGAAGGGGCGATTGCAAGCCACCGCACAGTGAACGACTGCTCGCTGCGCAACGCGCATGGACAATCATACCTTGTCGCCTTCGATAACGAACGCGTTCGTGTAGAGGCGCGTGTGCTTGAATGTCATCCATTCGTGCTCACACCCTCCCTGCGAATACACATGGGGTTTCACGTCGCCGAGACCTGGAGGAACGTCCAGGTTCGTGGCCATTCAAGCAGGGGAGAGTTGGAGAGTTTATTTTGTTGTAAGGATTTGCTCCTCGAGTCGTGTCCACCACAGTACCGGAGTCTAGAGTTAGTCAGTACTCCAAATCTAATACATAATTGAGGTCAAAGAACAACAAGACATAAAAAAAGTCAGTACATTGATTGAGTAAAGATAGCGTAAAATGAAAGCGAAGCTCGGACCAGAGCTAAGAGGAAACTTTTCCACTAGGGAACATTATCCAGGTATTGCTCGAGCGCAGCACAGCAGACGCTCGCAGAAAGCCTAGCCAACCCGGTTCCTTCTTTCCCTTTGTAGGTTAACAATCATATCCACAACACGATCCCTCGCATCCTCCAACGAAAGGCCATCCAAATTCGACTCCCCACTTTCTTCAAACACGTTCGATCCAAGGGCCCGACGAAGGTGCAACACTACATCTGCCTCGGTTTCCTTGCCATCTACTTTCCGAGCTGGACTCGGAGCAGGCAATGGGATGAATTGACTGCCAAATACTTGGCTGTACAGAACCGTGGCGCGAAGCAAGGCAAGAATGTCTTCGTTTGCAGCGTCTACTTTCACATTGTCGATGTCAAGGCTAAACCACCCGTCTTGCCACACCTTTGCGAGCGCGTCGGACAGCAGGCCGATGTCACCGCCGAGACTGCGGCCATAAGAAAGTGTTGCACTCCATGTCCTCGAATCCTCGGCTGACGGGAACTCGGAACTACTCTCTGAGCCCTGAGAGACGCGGTGGATGAAGAGGGAGGATGCATGTGAATGCAGACGTTTGCGCAAGAGACTGGACGCTAGAAACGCGATGGGAAAGGAACCAGCAATATGCTTAGACGTTGTCAAGCACTCCATGGCTTCCACAACTGTCATGGAACCGAGCACGAGACGCTGGTATGCTGATACCTCGACAGATTCTGCCAATCCGCTGGCACGGCTCCAGAGTGCGTGCGATCGGGTTTCGGTAAAAGGTAGCGATTGTGCAAGCAACGCGAGCGTGCAGAGGTCAGAAACCAGCGTTTCGGAGGCCGCTTCCGTTCCAGTAGACCCTAAGCGACGAGAGAGATAGTTGTAGACTTGCCAGCGCACCGACATAGATATTTTCTCAGAAAAGAGAGCGACAAGTTCTGCGAGTCGTGTCCATGCTCGTCGCTCGCGTCGCGTTTCAGATCCATTTTGTCCCCGGAGAGCACCAACGGACCCCCGAACCATTCCGAACCATCCGGTGCTAACGTTCAGGGCGCTCAGAAGGTTATCAAACTCATCAGCTGCGCCTCTGGAGCTCAACGCGTCAGTGAGCGGATTTGACACTTCCTTGGTGGCGCGCACGGTATATTCGGTGGAGGACGAATCGGGTTCAGAGCCAGAGTCGCTAACATCAGGAGAGTCAGGAGGCGGTGTTAGAAGGTCTGGCGTTTCACGCGAGGAGCTGGGATGCGCCTGATAAATCCAGGACACAAATGGTATGGGCTTCATCAATCGCGACTGGTAGGCCCTCCGAGGCACGGGGATCCAAGGGATAACGATAGAGATGAAGACTGCCAAGGATGCAAGCAGGTGAACGACTTGTACAACATCAGTCCAACCTATCGCAGGCCGGGTAGAAAAATCCGGGGGAACAGCATGGGATAAGACGGAGCCTTGGTGAGTGTGGTGATGCGAAACTGGCTGGGAAGTGGAGGTCAATGGTGAGTTGAAGAACGAGAAAAGCGCAAAGACAGCAAGGAGACATTGTTGGGGCTGAGCAACCTGAGAAGGCATGGGGGGAACTACGATGCCTTGTTGGCCAGGATCGGCTGGGATGATCGCAGGAGGAAGATTGGGTTGTATTTTCCGTGGGCGACCGCGTTTACGCTTTTCGAGGACACCTGGCGCAGCGACGGGAGTCTCGCCGCCTGGACAGACGAGAATAGGAGCAGCGGGGGCAATCTTCCGTTTCTCCTTCTTCGAGGCTTCGATTTTAGGTTTCTTTCTTGCACGTTCTGAAGTATCGTCATCGTCTTCTCCATCTCCATCCCCATCTTCATCGTCGCTGGCTTCTTCTGTACCTTCGAAATCGATCTCATCCTTCTCAGGACCTCCGAACTTCTTCGTCCACTCAAATTCCCATTCAGTTAGAACGTTCTGTCCGCCAGGGAATCCGCAGATCAAAGTTCGCAGACCATCTTGTTCGCGTTTCAGTCTAGCCTCGCGCCTCTTTAGGACACTGAAGAGGAGTGTGAGTGACATATTCATGGCCCTGATTCCGACAGATTACCGAATATATTCCACCGCTTTTCCAAGTACGTTTGCCTTGCTTCCTTTTCTTGCGACCTTGACGCCGTCAATATAACCACGGTCATCCACTTTGTATTCATCGTGCTTATTGTGCTGGTCTAGAATGCGAAGCGCTGGGACAGCAACCTTGAGACTTTGGATGCGGGCATTCAAATTAGTGCGATATCGGCGTTCGATAGTAGTGTGGCTTGTCTTTGGACGGCCCGTCACTACGGTATTGATGACATGCGTTTGGGGACCTTGAGCAGTATGTATAGGAGGGGGAGGAGAGAACGTGGGGGGGACGTATTGCCGCACCGCCAGATGCGATTGGAAGGGAGCCATGAACGGCCCATTATTCTGGGAAAAGAAGGCAGCGACAGCGTCTAGTATATGCATAAGTATCAGTGGAGGTACGCGGTAACAGAATCTGACGCACCTGCGGTCAATCTTGGGACTGCAGGAGCCGCTGGGGAGGCACGTGTACTGGGGGAGCTGCCAGGACTAGATGGGCTAAGTCCGGGAAGTGTGTCGTCTGCGGAAGCCGAGGCAGAGCTGAGTGTCGGAGACGAAAAGGAGAATGGGTAAGAGGGATTGAGCAAGTCTTGGGGGACTGTGGACGTGGAATGGAGTGCCTTTCCATCGATGAAGAGCGCGCTTGGGTCGACATAAATGGAGAGAGAGGGATCGTTGAAGTCGAGGTCCATCGGGAACGAAAAGCCGAAAGGAGCGTCCGGCTTTGTGTCATGGGTGTTGTTGAGGAGCATGTAGAGCGGGTCGGATGGATCCAACGGAAAGTCGGGTGCCGCGTTGTCGGCGCTGTCTATTTCAGAGGTGTTCATCGTCGTCGACGGTGACGGTGAAGGAAAAGAACAAGAATTTAAGAATTTTTAAGAAAGAGGGTGTATATGTTGGGTTCGATATGGCACCACTTTG
This sequence comes from Boletus rubroflammeus, assembly GCA_038090375.1. Taxonomy (NCBI): domain Eukaryota; kingdom Fungi; phylum Basidiomycota; class Agaricomycetes; order Boletales; family Boletaceae; genus Boletus; species Boletus rubroflammeus. The sequence continues at coordinate 6,291 of JBBPMQ010000592.1, read as the reverse complement.
GACAGAGTGGGACCACTTTGGATTTATCAATGAGTCCATATTTGGTATATAAATCATTCGAGTTTCACGGCTGCTGCGACTTGGCTTTTTGCTCGCTGAGCGCGATGAAATCAGACAGCAACGTCGGTACGTCCATCTTTCTCGTACCCCAATTTCTTCTCCCCGTCCGACCTTGCACAGATTTCAGTTACTTTGGCGGCGCGGAGTCTCTTGCGGACGGAAAACGCTCCCCCCGACGCACAGTCGTCGCGTCTCCGACCATAAATGACAATGGCCGAGCACCTCCCCAGGACCCCACTGATTTTCTCTGGCTCATGACCGAGGAGCCCCACCGCTCTCGGCGAATGGCAATCATGAAAGCGCATCCAGACGTCGTCAAGCTCATGGGCCATGAACCGTTCACCAAATACGTCGTCCTAGCCATCGTATCCCTACAGCTTTTTGTCGCCATACAACTCCGGCACTCACACCCCCTCTCTTTTTGGTTCTTGTTCCTCGCGTACGCGGTTGGCGGCACTGCGAACCACAATCTTTTCCTCGCCATTCACGAGATCACCCACAACCTTGCCTTCAAAGGCATCGACGCTAACAAAGCATTGGCTGTCTTTGCGAACTTACCCATTGGCATACCTTATTCTGCTTCTTTCAAGGTCTGTCGTGCATTCTACTGCATATACGTTGTTGCTCACCTTGTCGCCGAAAGAAATATCATTTGGAACATCATAAACATCTCGGTGAAGATGGTATAGACGCAGATCTTCCCACCCACCTAGAGCTTCTTTGTCTTAACAACGTTCTTGGAAAGACATTCTTCGCGTACGTGACCTTGATCCTTCGCCATATCAACGCCTCAACCCTCCGCAAGCACTTTCCAGATATTCTTTTACGCCCTGAGACCTGGCTTCGTCCGCACCCAGAAGCTAACCAAATGGCACTTCATCAACCTGGTCGTCCAGCTCATGTTTGACTATGTCTTGGTACAAACAGTCGGTATTCGACCACTGTTGTACTTGCTGTTTTCCAGTTTCTTCGCTGGTAGTCTACATCCATGTGCCGGTCATTTCATCGCCGAACACTACGTCTGGGATGGTCTCAACCAGGAAACCTACAGCTATTATGGCCCCCTCAACATTCTTGCCTACAACGTACGTTTGTTTCCTTCTGCACCGTTTCCTGTTGGCTAACTCTTTGCCGATCAGGTGGGATATCACAACGAGCATCATGATTTCCCATCCATCCCTTGGACCCGTCTTCCCGCTCTTCGTGCCCTTGCGCCCGAGTTTTATGACTCGATTCCCTCGCACCCAAGTTGGCCCATGGTCATTGTAAACTTCATTCGCGATCCCGAGGTTGGCATGTTCGCACGTGTGAAGAGACACAAGATATGTATTCCGCTCAGTGGCCAGATCACCCCGAGCGGGAGCTGCAGCGGATCGGAGAAGGACTGAGGAGGGTTCCATCGATGGACTAGCTAGCGATGCTTTACTAATGGTATTTTGTACATTCGTTTCTCTAAATGAGACAGTTGAAACGTCGAGCCAAACCGAATCGTAACATGAATGCCATATACAGTTGATATGCTCATATGATGGAGCTAATAAAACACGGTTATTTTTTGCCGAGAGTGTACGAAATCCTAATATGCATTATGATGGATTTTATGCATTATGAGCATATCAACTGTATTTGTTTTCCGACTAACCAACATTTGGTGAACACAGGCATCCTGACGGGTATGTGCGCAGCCCCCGCACGCTTAAAAGCCTCGTCGACCCTCCTCTCCGCTTCTTTCTTTACTCTTATCGACTCTGTAAGAAACAACATGAACAACGCGCCACTCAAATCCGGACACGCTTTGGAAGCCCCGATGGCTCCAGTGACTGGAAAGCGGCATAGCAGGATAGACACCGACAAGGTTATCGAGCGCCCGTACCTTCCCCGCGCGTCTGTCGCGCCGAGCGCCGAGCACCCCGAAGGGAGTGTCCGTCACGCTGAAAAGTATGCGGACTACGTCAGTACCTCTCCCATCTAGTTCACATATTTCGGTCTCAACGACGTTGACCCCTTTTAGTCTGTCATGCAGCAGCACTGCGTGTATTGGGATATGGACGGCGATGGTGTCATTTGGCCGGTTGACACCTGGCGGGGGTTCCGCGATCTCGGGTTCAACCTCTTGTTCTGCTTCCTGGCGACGATCGTGGTCCACGCCACATTGTCGTTGCCTACTAGGTCAGTTGGATCGGCGGTGTCGCCACTGCAAGCGTTGACATGCGTTTATTCTGTTTCAGACTCGCCATCGGCTACATCCCCGACCCCTTTTTGCGCATCTACATTCAGACGATCCATGCCGACAAGCACGGGTCCGACTCGGGTGTATTCGACACGGAAGGCCGCTTCATCCCCTGCAAGTTTGAGGACATGTGGACCAAGGTCAGTGGATGTTCCCACAACGAGTTCGGTTTTTCGTGACGTCGACGCTATATAGTACACGATGACGAACCCCAAGGGGACGCCTCGTACGACGATGAGTCTGTACGAGCTCTGGCTGTTCATGCACGGGAACCGCCTCGCGATGGATCCGTTTGGATGGGTCGCCGGATTCTTGGAGTGGGTGACCACGTTTTTGCTAGTACAACATGACGGCATGGTCGACAAGGAGGACGTGCGGCGGGTGTTGGATGGATCGCTGTTTTTTGAGATTAGGCAGGCGCGAAGGACTGGGCTGGGCTGGACCAAGGGATGGGGTTTGGGCGGGGACGGGTTTATTGGCGGGGAGAAGCTGCTTCCGTTTGGGCTCTGAAGTTGGTCGCGCAAGTCGCCTGTCAGTGGTTGGATGTGAGACTTTCCTAAATTAATAGTGTAGACTACGAGTATGCATAAAGGTATTGATTGTGTCACGGATAGGCAAATCGCCTGGTGTAGACGAATATATCAAGCGTAGGTGTCCCGTGTCGAGAACCAACTCATCGCTGGCAGCTCGCGTCGAGTCGTAAGTTACGTGCCGTATCAAGAAACGGGCCCACCCGCAAAGTCTGCAATCGATCGAGGGGACCACTGGCAGTCATTCCCTCGCTCGATCTTCTTCCACGCAGAGAGATGGGCAGACGTTACTCAAAAACAGTGGCGATGCAAAATGCACTGCGTAGTGGCTGCGATCATCTTGCGAAAAGCGGAATGCTACAGTGGGCTCTCGTCGAGTCGCATAAGGGCTTGGTTCCCATCTGAACGTTGCTCGTCGGTAACGCTTGCGACGTCGGATGTGAGTGTCAACGAGGTAACCTGGCATATCCACCGCGTGCCTATAACGTCGAGGGAAATATATATATAAAAACACCAACCTCGACAGGAAATTTCACACTACCTAATATCATCCAGTTATGATTGCAGTCACCCTTCTTCAAGCACTATCACCACCGTCACCATCACACGTCCCGTCGTGGCTTATGCCCACTACCGGGTCACCCAAGCCATCGGTGATGCTGCTTGTTGGATCCGTCCGGGGCCAGCGTTGCCTAGGGCCTAACATTAGACCCTCGGTCGATGACGCTGCCACGAAATTTAGTGGTGTCATCGTCTTTCACGCGTTCCCTTTCCAATACAGTTGGTGCCCATGGGGCAATACGTGTGAACGCAGTAGCACGGTGCACCGGGGCCCGTCTCGTCACTGCCCCTCCAAACCAGTATCGAGGGATGCCCGAGGACATGCAAGGGTTTGATGCTGGGGATGCCAATACACAGTCGTGCGACTCAGCCCGCGGAACTTCAATGCGCCCGCTTTCGTCTTCCTCTCGAGCCCAACCGTACCGACTGCAGGGGCTTTGTACGCACGTGAACGACAAGTTGTCCCACAAGCACAAACTTGACCCGTCCCTTCTCGTCGCCTGTTTGAAAATCTAAGATCTTCTCGAGCCTTCCATACCGAACTATGGTCGTGACCTTGTTAGCGGTCTGAGCGAACGTCACCTCGAACTAATTTGATCCCTGAGTTTACTGTAATGAAAGAGAGATAGCTTGCACTCACCCGGACATATGAATTATCCCGGTAATCCATCAATAATCGTATCCTCTTCAAAGCCCTTTACAGCATCGCCGCGAGGCCGTGCTCAAGTTGCAGATGCAATGGCCAACTCCTCTGGCATCCGCAGTCAGGTATGACAGTCGTGCCCAAGAGGCCGTCAGGCTCGCCGACCACCTTTCAGGTGAACCCACATCATCAAGTGTCGAGCTGCACTGGTTGCAGCCTTTCATTTCTAATAGCTCACTTGTAGCAACCCCTGAGGAATACGAAGAGTTTAAACCTCTCGACGACAGTAAAGAAACAGCAGAGGCCCCAGAGGAGGTGCTGGTTGGAGATATACTTGATGGTGGTGATAATGATGATGAAGAAGATGATAGTGTTACCATGAAAGAGATGGTATGCACGTCGGTGGTTCGTAAATAGCAAAGTTCGTGATGGTCACAAATGGTTTCCTCGTATCGTATTCTGTTGTTAACACAAAAAGTATAACATGTTCCTGCCCAATTACAGCGTTATTGATTTTATCTTGTCCATCAAACCTTTTTTCCAAGACCCTCAAAAATCAGCACACGCAAGAAAATGCATGATTACGTAGTGGCATAATCATCATTGCACGCGGGAAACCTCGTCCAAGAGCAAGCATAGACAGACAACTCGACGCGAATGCTGGCTGTGAGTCCAAATGCAAGAAGAATATGATATATTGCGAAAATACCAGGTTATAGTATCATAGAGCGAAGAAATGTCTTACTCGAGAACGCACACCAAGAAGAGTGCTTGATACAAACAAGACCGTGAGGCTTATGCCGTTAAATCAACGAGGATAGTGATGATGCCAAGGACTGTTACAGTAAATCCGAGTCTCAGCGTCCAACGATGTCTAGAGGGGGGGAAACTGACCAATCTCAATGCCAATCAAAGCAATGACAATCTGTTCAAGACGTTCTGCGTGCCTGCTGGAGACTGATTCCTTGAGGAGTTGAAGCATGTCTTGAAGGACCTGTTATTACTCCAATTGTCAGCGACATGCCGCATGAGGTACATTACTCAACGAACCTCTACACGCGTATTTAACAGATCGATGCGTTGGGGAACCTCAAGGTAACTTCTCGCAGCTTCATAGAGAGGTTGCAAATCGGGGTACGTCTGTCTTTTTCCGTTAATGTCCGCGGAGAACGAGCGCACTCATATCATAAGAAAAAATGCATACCCAAAACACCTCCTGCAAGTGACATGATCAAAAGTCAATGTCACTGGTCCGATTGCACGCAAAAGAAGGACGAAGCGAAACGTACTGGTGAGTCTAGTACGGACCCGACGGTGTTAATGTTTGTCCGCAGGATGAAGAGCTCTCCCGTTTTGCGCATGATCTCTATTCTTCATGCATTCGCGAAGCGCGTCGCGATTTCAAAAAGGGTGGCAACACACCTTTATGGGGCATCCCGATCTTGCCTGTTTCTGAAAGTGTTTCAGGTATGTCCTTTGTTTCTTCTATTTTGGAGGATATGAGTTCCTCGAACTAGGCAGAGAACAGTTAGCTAAGAATTGCCAAGGAAGAACCTCAAACACACCAACGATATCTTGACCGATTGGGAGAGGGCATGTGATAGTGACAACTTGGTCCTACGGTCGGTGGTTTTATGGGATAACATAAGGGGGCGATATGAATGAACTTACATATATCCTGAGCCATGCCGAAGAGTGATTACATCGTTATATATTCTTATCAGGAAATCAGATTCGGGTTACACGGCGTAGATCCCACGCTGAAGAAAGCACACATACCGACTGTAGTTTGCGTAGTAATAATTCAAATCTTCCATCTCAACATCGTCGGGTCCTAGGCAAAATATTCGCAAACCATCATGTTCCGGAGACCACACGGCTTACCTAGTCTATCCACCTCGAATCGTCGTCTAAACAAATCGTTATGCGGATACCCGAGAAGCGAAACAGACGGGGCTCACATGGATGCGAGGAAACGTTTCTCTTGAGCCTCTGACATGCCCCAAATCACGACGGTGCCGTAGCCAAAGACGAATATCTCTGCCTCGGTGGGCACGGCATGGAACTTGCTGCGCTTCTTCGTGGCGGGGTAAGCGCTACTTGCATCAGACGTCAGTGGGTTCAACTCTGGAACGCCGAGCAAGTCTCCCGTTTGATTGCTGCGCTTCAGATGGACGTCCGAACTGGTCGACGGTTCATAAGCATACGGGGTGTAAATCACGTCGTCGATGATCTTCGCATCCGTATGGTACGCAGTGCGTCTTGCA
>JBBPMQ010000591.1:0-13801 GCA_038090375.1 Boletus rubroflammeus | reverse complement strand
CAATTGATCATGGAATGGTTCAAACAACTGAACCTACATACTGAGGATGAGAGGAAGCACACTGGACTAGAGCGTGTGGTTGTATGGGTTGGAGATCAGCTGACAGTGGAGTGGTTGCATGGGCTCTTCAAATATTGTGTGCAGGACCATACAGCTTTTGATCGACTTGATTGGCTGGGCATGGTATTCAGATGGTTTCATCTTATGATGACATTCACGAATTCAATGCATGAATGAATGCTGGATGTGGCCTTATGCATGCATTCACGGTGCTAGAGTGAAAGGGTCTACATACTGTTCAGACCCGTGGGCCCTTTCATCAGCAGCTCCATGATGCTATCTCTCATGTCACCAAGGCTCACATCCGTGATTGCTGGAGAGTTGTCAGTTGGACTAACAGTCTTGCTGATCTGCGACAAAAGGAGCCACAAGATCTCTACAGATTAGCCATAGAAATAGTTGATCAGCTATTGTCAAGCAGTGCCATTGAACAGACAGACTTACAACCTGAAAATGAGCGGGATGAAATATTCCGACAGGCGATTCTGTAGAACCGCAATGTGATGTGTTATGTGGACCTAAATGAAGGGATTAGAAATGGAGATATCAGAATAATGGAACAGACATTGCCCTACCTTCTCTTTCATTTCGCCAAAGGGAAAAATTCAAAATATACCATTGAAGTATTGGAGCTACTTCAATGCTTGCACTGGGAGTGGCCAGCTGATGTCAAGTGAGTCAGTAATATTGAGGCATTGGAGGGAACATACTCACCGTAGATAAAGGGATTTTGTCAAGCACCAAGGTTGGCTTATGAACCTGACAGGATGCCACAAAGGTTTTTTCCTATAGGTCGTGGTCAGGAACACAACATTTGAGATATCAAAGTTACACATCAAGTCCAGGGACCCAATCCCTTGTGGGATCTAATGAAATGTATTAGCCCTGTGATACCAACACTTGTGCGCATCTGTAAGCACATGGAGCAACAAATTTGAACACTTCAGCTAGGGTCTTTTTACACTGATCCTGCAAAAACAAAAGATATTGAGTGACTGGAAGGTGTATACCACACATCGGAGATCCATATGCAACAAGATGGACGTCATGCGAGAGCAAAAGGAGATCATGTGGAGGATGTTGTTTCATTGGGAGCTGTGCACCTATTTTCATGGAAGACAATGCAATGCAATGGTGGTGGGAGCACCGAAACTTTGCACAATCTACATTAGAGTTATGGGAGTCCGACTTGTAATATGAACATTAATATTAAATCACGGCAATGTGACAGCACGATGTTTCTAACGGGAAAATGACAGGGTGAGTAATGCTCGAGAGTGATTGTAAAGTTAAAACATAACAGCTACAGTAGCAGCATAGCAAATTGGGGATTGTTGAGAGCATAGGTTGAGAAGTTGATAAACTGTCCAGTTGGTGGTAAAGATGTGGGCACATGTGCAGGCATGGACGCAGGCATGGGTGTTGTGAAGTTGATGAACTGTCCAGTTGGCGGTAAAGATACAAGCGCAGGTGCTGCCTGTGATGGCCCAGGGGTGGACAGATTTGAAACATGAAAGCTAGATATATTCATGTGAGTGGACCAAACCTTGAACGAGCATTGAACGAGCTGAACGAGCATCAAACTACATACCTTGACATTCTGGGGATTTGATGGGCATTTTCCTTTCCTCTCAGAGGCCGCCCTCGCACCGGCACACCCCCATTCACATCCCCATTAGTGGGCTTAGCACCATCATCAGACTCTGAGCGGCCTTGGCAGCATCTGTGGCCTGACATTTGGCCTGACAATTGGTAAGCATCTTCAAAGCACAGATATCCCTATTTTCTTCATCCATCCCCTTCACCAGCACCAGTACCTCTTTGCTGTAAGTGTCAATGAAAGTCCAGGAAGTACCCAGGACTGCTCGCAAGTCATCGCACACCTTTAGGTGATGATTGGAGGTGATTGTAGTGAGAGGTCCATCTGGAAGTAATGTAATGCCAGTGAAGCAGGAGTGGGGGTAATCTCATTTACGGGTGTTAATATGCCATTGAAATAGAGCCTGATGAACACGATGAAGGTGTTTGCCAGCTCTACGAGTCCCTTCATGAGTCCCAGACCCCATTGGCTGTTTTCCTGAAGTGTTGGGATGTTGACTGGGCTCATCTTTGATGACATCTAATACTGAGGTGGTCGTTTGGGCCGGTGAACTGTTGGAGGAAGGGCGGGATATAGGCAGCATGGCTTTGAGTGTGCAGTTGCCACAACACTGCCCGGTAGGTGCTGAAAGTGAGGTATTATACTGGGTGGTGTGGGAAGGTCACAAGACAGTCAACTCACGGGAATGGCCAGGTGGGTTATCAAAGAACTTATCAGTGATCTCCTGCTGGCATTCTTCCATCTCGATCCACTCACACAATGCAGGCTCTACTTCCTTTCGGTAGGCCACACTCTCTTCTTCATCATAATGCTCACAAATCTCCACTATATTGCTGCCACCCACACATTGCAAGGCAGACAACTCGACTAACAGAATTGCCCATGCTTGTACGTGAGGGGACCAACCTGCATGACCCGCATGCTGGAGCCACACAGCCAAAGACAGTGGCATGCCGAACTGGACAACAAGAGTAATATCAGGGATGTCCAGCCCCTAAAAGCATGTTTATTATTGCTAACGCTGAAACAAATATAAACATACCATGCCCCCAATCTCTGACACAACAAGAACCTTGATCTGACCACCTTGGAAGTGCTGCAGTACTAGTTTCTTCAACCGTGATGATTGTCAGGCATTCAATTTCTCAAAGGTGTATAGGAAGTATTTCCTGAGACCTTCTCCATACTTGCTGACTGTCTAGAACTTTATTGACGAAAATTAGAGTGCACGGAAGATCATCCACACTCTCCATGCCTGTGTAAACAAAATCCAGAGTGCTGGTATCCGTAGCATTTGGTATGGTCCTGCATTCTTATGTGATGTTGGACTGATCATTTCCTGAGTTGAGATAGAATGATTCAACAGGATTGATATGTAGAATGCAGTGGACCTCATCAAGGACAGGTGGGCTCATTGTAGCAGATATGGCATATATTGGTATGTTGAGTGGGACGAACAACTGCAGTTTGTCTAATTCACTGTATGCAGGTCGGAAGTCACCACCCCACTGCGAAATGCAATGCGCCTCATCAATAATGATGCCAATCATGCATTTATGGTATGCTGGCATTGCTAGCAACGAATTGAACTGATTATTCTTGAGCACCATCTTGGGAGATGTAAATATCACTTGATAACTCATATCCTTCAATTCCTATCCCCAACTTCAGTGTATATGTGCAGGAAAACCATAGGTTCGTACCTCATAGAGCTTGTTGTTGAACGTCTCATGATTGACAACTGCAACCTTCAGGCCTGCCTTGTGAAATTGGCGCACCTATAGCTTCTGTGAGGCCACTCGCAGTTGTATATGAGCCCAAGGTATGTACCTGATCCTCCTCGAGGGCATTTAATGGTGATATTACTATAGTAATCTTGTTGGGATAAAGGAGTGAGGGGATTGTGAATGGAAGGGTCTTTCCAAAGCCTGTTCCTGCAAGAACAATGGAATCTATGCCGAGAACCAAGGCCTCCACACAATCTAATTGCCATGGGTATGGTTTACGACCGGTTTGCACATCACAAATTACAGAAAGAGAGTGTCTATTATGAAGCAGAACTTGTTCACGTCTTCTAACACCACAACGTCGAACGGCACATGCCTGTATGATGCGATGTCCACTGCAAGCAGACTCTATGACTGCTCTGACTATCCAATAAGACCTTTATAAGTGTACCGCAGTACGAGGGAAAGGGTGGAGAGAAAGATGAGTGGAACCCTTAGAATCAGACTGCTGTTTAGGGCAGAAGAGACAAGTGGATTAGACTGCCATAGCAGTCACATTGTGTCTAGCTTATATACCTGTAAGGAGTGCACACAGACCAAGCTGTATCTGGGAGCATAAGGCTAAGTATGGTAATAAAGGAAGCATCTCATGAGAGTGGTTACTTGATGCTGAGAGAAAAGAAGATAAGAAGCAATGATGATTAATGGCACGTGTTTGGTGTATGGTTGACTAGTCATGTGACTTTCCCACAATCACGTGTCATTGAAAGTAAAGTGTAAAAGTAAAAGTTTGAAGTGAAGAAATGTACGATAAAGTGTAAAGTATGTCTGTTTTGTAACACTACCCCCTCTTTAGGATTCGTATTCCAGATGAGATCCTTCAGAGTTCATTTCTGTGTAGCTTTCATAAGAAGAGAATAAAGTATCAAATTGTCTGATTGAAATCCCTCATAGTTTGCATAGTGCTGATGGGTTTAGATGGTGGAAATCTTTTACTGCTTCTGGTGCAGTTGTGATAATGTCCACAGATTCCCATGTACAGTCTGTTTCGTCATAACCCACCCAATGCACAAGATATTGAAGTTTTCATCCCTGAAGCCATGATGGTGTGATATACTCAATTTCAAATTGAGCTTCTCCATCAGCGTCTATGCTAATAGCCTTGGGTTTGACAATAGCCTAGTAAGGTTTCCCGATATGGCTTGACATGAGAGATATTGACCATAGGGTGGATGTGCATCACCTTCAGTAATTTGAGTTTGACAGCATTGGGAAGGACCTCTAAGATCTCGTAAGGTCCTAACCATTTTTGTGTCAGTTTCTTTGATGGGTATGATAACTTCAAATTTTCCATTGACAACCAGACATGTTGTCCTTTTTGATACTCCAGTGCATCAAATCTCTTTTTATCTGCTTGCACCTTCATTCTTTTCTTTGATACAATAAGAGCCTGCTCTATCTCTTTGTGGGCTTTGCCCATTTCCTCTAAGAATGATCCCCCAAGCCCCTTGGCTTTCCCTTCAAATCCAACGTGAGGTTGATAATTACGTGTAACCAAGAAGGGTGTGGTGCTGGTAGCCGAAGTGAGGGAATTGTGTCAAAGTCCGGAATTCAGAAGGTCCGGAGTGGAGCTAGTAAGGCCAGAGTTAACCGGAGCTCAGCTGCTGCCAAAGTATGTAGGGCAAGAACAACTAGTTATTTACCTAGTAAGGCCAGAGTTAACCGGAGCTACAGTACATTAGCTTAGGAGTAAGTATGGAGCAAAGGGAGACTCACCTCAGCTGCTGCCAAAGTATGGTGAGAACAACTGAGGTGTTTGGGACAAAGCAGGGAAACTAAATAGTATGTGGTAAGGCACACTCGTACCTTGATAAGTGTCAGGGAAGAAGGGTAAACAGAAAATGTAGTAATGGATGAGAAAGGGTATTATGGAGCGATGGCATTTTGTCAAATTGTTATGTTGGAATTGGGCTAGCTTGATCCAGTTGGTCCACGAGTCCTGGTTCTTCATTATGTACATGTGAAGATATTGTTCCAGGTTGCGGTTAATCCTTTCCGTTTGGCCATCAGTTTGAGGATGGTAAGCAGTAGAGATCTTTTGATCAATGCCTAGCCCTTTGCAGAGCTCTTTTGTGAAGTCTGAAATGAACTGGGGGCCTCTGTCCAAAACTATAGTAGAGGGGAGTCCATGGATGCACCACACATTATCTCTAAATATGATGGCTAAGTCCGAGAAGGAAACAGTATTGTAACACAGTACGAAGATGACTTCTTTTGAGAAGCGGTTCACTATAACTGTGATGGCATTATATCCATTAGATGGTGGTAGTCTGGTGATAAAATCTACGGATAAATCTTTCCAGGGATGTATGTATAGGTGTGGGAAGTGGAAGGAGTTTTCCTGCCGGTGCTTTTGTCTTACCCTTCGTGAGGGCACATACTTGGCAGCTATCTATATAGAGTTTAATGTCTTTTGTGACTCCAGGCCACGTAAAATATCGTGAAAGAAGGTGGGTGGTGCAGGCATGACTGGTATGGCCTGCCACGAGAGAGTCATGTACTAAAGATAAAAGTTTGATATGAAATAACTTGGGTATGAAGACTGTTATGACCCCTGAGCTATGCTCAGCGAATCTAATAACCCGACATCAAACAGTGCATGCCTGTATGACGGGTTACCCACTGCAGGTGGACTCAACGACAAAGCCCGCGAACGAAAGAAGTACTAGTGTCCTGCAGGACAAGGGGAATGATGAAAGGAGAGGTGAGCAGAACCCTTAGAGTCGGTCTACTGTTTAAGGCAGAGGAAACAAGTGGATTAGACTGCCATAGCAGTCGCATTGTGTCTAACTTATATACTTGTAATGAATGCACACAGACCATGCTGTGTCTGGGAGCATAAGGCTAAGTATGGTAAGAAAGGAAACATCTCGTGAGAGTGGTTTCTTGATGATGAGAAAAGGAAGAAGAGAAGTAATGATGACTAATGGCACGTGTTCGGTGTGTGGTCCGGTCATGTGACTAGTCATGTGACTTTCCCATGATCACATGTTGTTTGAAAGATTATTGTTTAAAGTGTTAGAAATGTACGATAAAGTGTAAAGTAGGTTTGTTTCATAACAAAAACTTTGTTTTTGTTGTTTTTAAATATTTTTTCTGAGTCGTCATACGTAAAGGTAAAGTCCAGGAGAGAGGTTTTATTGATATTTTTTGTTTCTTTTATTATTATTTCATAAAAGGAAGAAGAAATAGAAACATTGTTCACAAAGACTTCTGCAGGTAGAACTGTGATGTTAGTATTGTGGTCTTTGACCGCATTACCATGATCTGGTCAACGAGAAAGAGCATCTGCTCAACCATTACTAGTACCAGGTTTGTATACCATGGTATAGTTGAATTCTTGTAGTACTGCATGCCAGCATGCTTGTCTATCTGAAAGGGTTTGGGGTTTTTTCCAATATTTGAGATTTTTGTGATCTGTCCAGATCTTGAAATGTTCCCTACCCAATAAATAATGATGGTACTCTTCTAGACCCCTTATCACCACTAAAAGTTCTTTATCATAAATGTTATAATTACATTCAGCTGAATCGAAAGAATGAGAAGACAAGGCGCAAGACTGCCAATGTCCATCATCACACTTACCAATTTGGGTATGCCAGGAGAGGGGTTTCTCTGTTCTTCAATGTATCAAACGCTTCTTGGTGCTTCAGGGTCCATGTGAATGGAACATGTTTCTTGGTAAGATTGTTCAGAGGACGTGCGATGTTGGTGAACCCTTCTATAAATCGCCTATAATAATTACAAAGTCCAAGAAAGCCTAGTAGTGCTTTCAACTTTGTGGGTACAGGTGATTCAAGGACACCAGCCACTTTAGAACCCTGCATTTCTACCCCCACTTTAGAGACTACCATATCAAGGAAATCTACCTTTTCTTTTAAGCAGTGGCATTTCTCCAGTTTAGCAAATAGGTTGTTTTCGCGTAACCTAAGAAGTACTTCTTTTACGTTTGCTTTGTGTTCCTCTTTTGGTTGTCCTTTTGTGAAGATCATGAGGTTGTCCATATATATGACCAACACAGAATATTGGTCATTGAATATGTCATTCATCATCTGTTGAAATGTAGGAGGGGAGTTAGTCATGCTGAAATACATGACCATGGGTTCATAAGCTCCAATTGGGGTGACGAAGGCTCCTTTCCATTCATCACCTTCTTTAATGTGGACATTGTTGTAACCCCATTGGAGATCTAGGGTTGTAAACATGTCTGCTCCTTTAAGCCGATCTATGAGGGAAGAAATGAGTGGAAGGGGGTAGGCATTTTTAATAGTGCCTTCATTTAAATAACAGTGGTCCATAACCATTCATTTTTTACTGTCCTTTTTGGGAATAAAGAACACTGGTGCCATTTGAGGGGATTTGGAAGGTTGGATATAGCCTTTCTTGAGTTCTTTGTCGATGAACGTGCGGACTTCATCCATTTCTGAATCAGATAAAGGAATGACTCTACTTTTTTTTGGTACGAAATTGGGTTTTAAGTCTATAGCATGATCCCATGGCTTTCGCACAGGGAGCCTTTCCAATTCCTTTTCTGAAAACACATCTAAGAACTCATGATAAGCATCTGGGACCTTATTTGCCAATCCTTCCTCTATGGCATGGTGTGAAGTGAAAGAATATTGTTCATGAAAGTGAATGTCCATGGGAGAATGTCCAGTATCCATAATTTTACAGAATTGTGTACAATGTGGAAATGAAGTATTTTTGGTAACCCAGTTAATCTCCAGATTGTGGTGAATAAGCCAATCATATCTGATGATCATCTGATGCGTGCCAATTGAAGAAATGTAAGCATTGAGCACCTCATGATGACCTGCAATCAAAATGACTAAGGTGACTATGTGGGTTATTTTTCCGATGGATCCATCAGATCCATCTGCGTTTTTTACTACGATAGGAGTGGGAATTTCAAATACAGGTATACCTTGTCTTTGTACATAGTCCTTGTTGATGAAAGTATGGGAGGCCCCTGAGTCAAGAAGAGCCTTAAACGATCAAGATTTCCAACTGCCTTCTTCGTGACTCATGATCCATGCCTCAAGTGATATTTCACCACCGAATGACAGAGAAGAGGTCCTAGAAAGGTTTATAAGATAAAGAAATATTTTGTTGCCTTGTGAGGGAATTAAGCGCACTATTTTTAATAGTTTCCAGCACCGTGCCTTGGTGAGACACCCTCTTGGAAGTGTGGAGAATTCTACATAATACATTTGAAAGAGAAGCAATAGGAAAGTCATTATCTGTGCAGTCCATTAAACTATTCTCATCTGTACTTTGTATAGTACTATTGTCTGTAGTTATTACGTGACTGTCTAGGGAGACAGTATTGTTCGTTAGTTCATAGTGACCCTCATCAACTATGAACTGTGGCCTTTTAAAGCCTCGGCGGTCCGATGCTGCGCTTCAACTTTGAACTTGTCCCTGTAATACCCCTCAGCTTCTGGTGATACATAGCCTGAACCGGATGCTATGCTTTGCTATGCGACTAGGAGGGCAGAATAAGGAGTGGGAGGATGGGGGCGAGCAGCATAGTTCTGGGCCTGTTGGACAGGGGCAGCAGCCAGCTCGTAGAACCCTGTGTTGGGGGTTAAAAGAGAATTGTTGTCAAGACTATGGGGGGAAGGAATGCTTAACCCTTTTGTTTGGATTTGTGGGGCAGTCAGGCCAGATGTGACCTGGTTTCTGGCAACCATAACAAGACCTTGTTTCTTGTCTTGGTGGTTGTGCCTGCTGCACACCAATTTCCATAGGGGCGCGTCTCCTGGGTTGTGTGCTGGTAGGCGTGAATTGGGATTGGGAATGGTGAGGGAGGCCATAAGGAGATTGTTGTGGTGGAGGATAGTATGGCCATGGGAATGAGATACGAGGAGGTCCAGGGGTGGATTGCCTAGTGGGGGCACCATGCTCTAAGGCTATTTTCTCGAAAGAGCGACCAAAAAGTCTGATCACGTCCTTGTAGAGAACCAGGTCTTCTTGATGATCTGGCTTCTGGATCTGGACTTGATAGTAGATTTGGTAGTCTACTGCCTTTTTAAGGAGCTCAATGGCATAGCTGTCTTCGATCTCAGATTCCTGCTCTAGTACCTCAAATTTCTGGAGGAAGAGATTAACAGATAACCCATTTTGGCGGAATGCCTGTAACTTCTTTAGACTCTCATGGATGAGTGTGTCGATGCAGAAGTAATTTTTAATCAGGATCTGTAGATCAAGCCAGGTGGGCCAGGCGGTGTCTCCCCATTGGGCAACCTTTTCCTTTTTCCCTTTGGCCTCTAGTTGCCATTGTTCCTCTAGGTTGAGGTATTTCTCCATTGTTAATTGGGCGTATCCTTCCGCCTTGTCTTCCATACAGGACAGTACTGCCACTGTGCAGACTTTGTCGGATTTCCATGTTTGGGTGGAAACCCAAAGGTGGATCTTGACTCATCTCCATCCCATGTGCCGGGATCCGTGCTTTTCTTAACATTCAATTTTTGGTCGAGGGATAACTCAGCCAATTTGTCAGCTAATTCAGCGAGTGCTTGCTGTGTTGGTTCGGCCATGTTGCTTCTGGGTCCTTACTGTCTGGTATCTTCCAACCAAACTCTGGGGATCTGATTGACTAATTTGCGGAGGTGGTGGTGACGTGAGCGGAGGTGATACCAATACCTTCTTCGGCAATATATCATAAAAAATGGGGGTATGTAATCCCAAGCAGGAGAAGTGCAGTGCTAGGATGTGTAAAAGCATTGAGTTCCCCCAGAACTCTAAAAGTGTTGAGTTCATTTGAAATGAAATGAAGAAGTGCCCCATGGCGAATGGACATGATGTCACAGGTGATCACGCAAACCTGGGGACTAAATGTATCGTATATCCCTATATCCCTGGGTCAATGTCACCCAAAAACCAGCGGTAGTGTACTATCTGCAAAAAGCAACTTTATTCTTATTTGTGACATCGGATGAGCATATGACTAGAGTGGGCTGGGTTCTATTTCTGAGAGCATCTGCAGCTCCAAGCAAGAGTAATGAATGCAGGAAGCAAGTCTAATCCAAGTGTTACAAAGCAGAACTATGTTCACGTCTTCTAACACCACAATGTTGAACAGCACACGCCTGTACGATGTGATGTCCACTGCAAGCGGACTCTGACTATCCAATAAGACCTTTATGAGTGTACCACAGTACGAGGGGAAGGGTGGAGAGAAAGATGAGCGAAACCCTTAGAATCAGACTGCTTTTTAGGGCAGAAGAGACAAGTGGATTAGACTGCCATAGCAGTCGCATTGTGTCTAGCTTATATACCTGTAAGGAGTGTGCACAGACCATGCTGTATCTGGGAGCATAAGGCTAAGTATGGTAATAAAGGAAGCATCTCATGAGAGTGGTTCCTTGATGCTGAGAGAAAAGCAATGATGACTAATGGCACGTGTTCGGTGTACGGTCCGGTCACATGACTAGTCATGTGACTTTTCCATGATCACGTGTCGTTGAAAGTAAAGTGTAAAAGTAAAAGTTTGAAGTGAAGAAATGTACAATGAAGTGTAAAGTATGTCCGTTTTGTAACAGTGTCAAGCAGTATCCTGGTGTATTGGTTTGCTGGAAAGATAGATATGCATACATCAGCAAAACAACCCATGGGAATGCTTTTTGCATGAAATGGTTTTGTACACCACATCACCAAATTTGTACCTGTGCTCCCAAAAAATTGCCCAGGAGCTTATTTTCATATAAAGATTGTCTCAAAAAAAATTAGATCAAATTAATATAGAATATGTTGATGTAGATTTCCCCTATTTCTCTGTACAGATCTATATTACTAGGTACCTCTCTGTGGGAACTACACAAGTCTGTAAAGGTCTGTCAATACAAAGGTTGGTTTGCTAATGTAGGACCTTTCATGATATGGTGTAGGAGGTATTAAAGGATGGAACATGGTCCATCAGGTATTAGATATCATATGATAGAACCATCTAGCAGTCCATTGAGAGGATTAGCGGTAATGAGGACACTTAGCAGATACTACACAAGTTTACTTTTTAGGATTTAATCCAAAATGAGACACAGTGTGATGGCATCATCCAAAACAGGTGAAATTCTGTCCTAATTTAGATTTAAAGGGTGACATATGTGACTCGATGCAAGAGTCCTCAGGTAAAAGTCTCCAGACATTCTGCAGCGTGGAAAATCCTGACACTACTAATCAGCAAATCATGAATCTTCTGTACAGCACTATACAGAGATTTACAGGAAGTGTTAATTTAAGCTTTTTGGATCTACAGAGGACCACAGTATATCACAGTATATTACAGTGACTAAATTAATGAAATTTACATCTCATTTTTTGAAGCCCTGTATAGTTTTGTACAGCTCTGTACAGGCTGCATATAGGGGACCCTACTGTGGCTAAGTCAGAGATTTGCTGATGTAGTAAGCACCTTCCCAGAACAGCTCAAGACTAGCGGGATCGCAGCTCGCTCTCGCAGCTAGGACAGTGCCTCAGACCGGAAAGCCCTCTGGCTTTTGCCCACACCTTTCCTACTCAATCACAACCATTGTATTCTACTCCCACTTATTATTGTGCCTACCACATCCATGTACATCGCCTTTATGTGCAAACTAGAGTAATCGATACTCACGGAGTATGAGCCCTATCTTACAGTACTAGTGTTGCCATGACTTGTTACACTTGGACCGGGTAGGTACGAGTGTAGCCTTTAGTATCTCGCCTCAAGGAGTCAAGCAATGACTTAGCGGTCGTTGATCAAGGGTTTCAAGGGGTTTGACACATAACAATGTGTTCGAGGGGTTCAAGGGGGTCCGTGCGTGATGACGCGATGGTCAAGGGTCAAGGATGTCGTGTAGCGACTGCTACGAATGACGTTCAAGGGTTCAAGGATGTTGTGTAGCGACTGCTACAGGCAACGGTCGAGCATCCACTCAGAAGTAGGACAGGGACTTAGAGAGTCAAGGGCAAGGATAACGAGATGATGATTAAAGGAGATCAAGATGGAGAAAATACAAGAGGGACGAAGTATGGGGTTTATATAGGGGGAGCCTGGGGTGATGACTAAGCAGATAGAACTTCATAGAAGTTCATGGAAACACTAAGTAATACAACTCATAGAAAGGGAAAGAATGTTGTGGAACATTCATGTAAGGCGTGAGTAAAAGAGAGTCCAACGGGGCTCCAACGGCTGGCTCTTGGGCTAGAGAGATAGGGGTAAAGGTGTTGACAACCTCAAATCAAAGAATGACTTGGGCTGCTTCACACCAGAAAATGCTTAGAGTTAAGAGAAACTTATTGAGAGGGAATCCCAACAAGAACTTGACTAGAGTTCTTGGGGCGTTGATTCAAGGGTATATATACTAACTACATTGTTTGTACGTGTTTGTCTACTGGTCCGTGCGTCCTGTAGATAAGGTATGACATCATAGATAAGAGATAGCAGATAAGGGTCTAGACGTTTCTAGACCTTCGGTAATTAAATACATGAGGCGAGTCACATGACTGGTCTAGACCTGGATCACGTGATGAGTCCATCCAAAAGATAAGGTCATGTGATAGGAAAGGTGCATGTGTTGTCATGTGACTGTGGAAAGTATCACGTGACTAGAAAAAGAAAGAATAGAAAATTAGAGTTCGTAACAGAAACATCTAGACTTTTATCTTGTATCTCTTATCTATGACATCATACCTTATCTACAGGATGCATGGACCAGTAGGTAAACATGTACAAACACTAGAGTAGTATAAGTAGTCTCAATGCAATGCCCCAAGAACTCTAGTCAAGTTCTTGTTGGGATTCCCTCTCAATAAGTTTCTCTTAACTCTAAAAGCATTTTCTGGTGTGAAGCAGCCCAAGTCATTCTTTGATTTGGGGTTGTGAATATTAGAACTTGACTATATCACTTCTGCTACTTCACTCCCACTGCTTCATAGGCTACGCCCAGTCTTAAGGGCATATAGGTGGACTCTAGCCTTTACAGGGAACTTCAAACGTTTTACCTTCTCTTGGCACTTGCCACCTTTTCTTTTACATATACCCTGGTGATAAACCAGCGAAGGTGCTTAGCTATCTAGGGTGGCACAGCAGTGAGCTCGAGTGCTCTTAATTGGTTTAAAAACAGCTGCAAAAACCCCTTCACTTCTTTTGCGATTCATCGTGAGTCCTCGTGTGGCTCATTTGTTTACCTTTAGTTACCTTAGAACCGAAAGTGGTGCACAAGAGCGTATTGTGCCCACACCACCTGTTACAGGGGAACTCAAGGACGTTCCTAGCACAAGGATTACAGGCTAATCCATGGTCAATTTTCAATTTTTATACCTTTCTTTCATTTTTCTATGCTTTGATCTTTTCTTTTCTTCTTTTATCTTA
>JBBPMQ010000590.1:0-13833 GCA_038090375.1 Boletus rubroflammeus | reverse complement strand
GGACAAAAAAAAAACAGAAAAAGCGTCGGGAGCGAGAGCAGCAGGCGCCTGCCGACCAGCCCAATGATGATGACGACAACGACGACATCATCGAGAAAAGAAAAGTCACGAGCACGACACCCTGAGCGGTTCCTTGCCAGAACCTAGCAAGAAATCCAAAAAAGAAACGCTCGTGAGCACTCGACGGTTGATCTAGTTTACCCGCAATACAGAGGCAAACTTCCATGTACATACCCTGCACAGGTTTTATTAACAGTAGATCCTTTGGTGCGATATACGCAAGATGGATCCCAACAGTGCGAATAGACCCAACACACAAGACAAATTTTCCTCCCCCTGGATCCCTCCTGATCCTCGCAAGTAGTTCCGAGTCTGACTAACCATTCCTATTTCAGTACTTAGTACTTTAGTAGTAGTCCCGCTGAGTTTCCGACTGCTTCTCCGACAGATCATTCTGTGTCAATGCGCGCATATAAGGATCAGGTTCCACAAATTCGACCTCATCCTCTCCTTTCTTCCCCCCCTCCTTAACTCCGGTCGACGAGTCCGTCCACGAATGGTTTCTCGATTCAAGCCCGACGATGTGGTCACCTGACGATCGCGAGTCGATCGACAGCCAACTCAGTATATCGACATTCGTATCCTACCACCCTCATGGAGGCGACCCGAAACACTATCTGCATCAATCGTTGAGTTTCCGAACTCAGCGCCTTCTAGTACGGTGGCCACGGGGGTCGTGAGGCGTTTCTTGTTGCAGTGTACATCTCGTACGCCTAAATCTCGGGATCGACTTGTTCCCCTCCCGTGCGTGTCGACACGCGTCCGATTTCCCTCACCTAGTCGGAGCTAGATGCATTTTTTGTGTGGCCCCCCGTTTTCTCTCTCTTCTGGGATTTCACGGTAGGAAATTTGGCTGACTTGCATCCCCAGGTGGGGATAACTCGATGACTTGTCCGATCGCAAGAAAACACAAGCTTGAGGTACTACCAGAAACGATACTCTGCATCACGAGAGCGCGTGCTGCGTCATAGAGGAGACTTTTTTTTTTTTCAAAACACTCGTGATTGAACGCCTACGCAAAAAAAAGCTGAAAAGGTACGTACGAACCTCACCGGCCCGTCCATGCATGGGTCTGGAGGGTGGGTGGAGTCGATTAGCTCGACAATGCCTGCCCTGCGGCCTGGGACTCAGTGAGTCGTGTTCAACGTATCGCACGAACACGACAGACCGATCTGAACGTTAACCACGGAGCGGTCCTTCACTAGACCTGAACCGATAAACAAACAGGAGCGCAATAAGATTCCGACACCCCATTAAACTAGGCTCTAGAAACTAAGCTATACAATCCTTTAACGCGCAAATCATCGAGCAGTCTAGGCTGACCGTTACAAGAGACTACAATAAGAAACATCCGAGACAATATCCAGTCCATGAGATATCATATATCAATGTTCCACCCACTGTTCACTCCTCGGGTTCCTCCAGATCCGTCTCCATCTCAAACACCTTCACTCCATTCCGTATTGCCCCTGCCGGGCATTCGCAGTGCATTCGCAGCGCATTCACAACCTCCGGAAATACATCCTGATCGATATCCTTCCCCCACAAGATGTCCAGATGCTCATACCCATCCAATTTCCTCACTCGCGTCCCACTCGCCGGCAATGCACCGACCATGGCCTCGATATCCACGAGACTATCCCTATCACCATACAGCAATAAAATGGGAGTCTCTATGTTCTGCGTAGGGAACCGCGCTGGGCGATATGCTTTCCCAGAATTGACAGAAGTGCCAAAAACTGTGACATTGTCGTCAAACATCTGAAAAGCAGACTCGCGCATGATCTGGAACCAGTGTACGACTGACTTGACGGAGGCGTACGAGTACAAGTGAGCGTACGCGGCCGTTTTTTGGGTGGTGGTGATGTTGCGGCTGTCCCAGGAGAAAAGGAAACTAAGGGATGTATCGATGATGGAGGTGAAGATAGGTGGGTAGAAGATCGCTTGCCAGGTCGCAGCCGAGGAAAGAATCGCTTTTCGTCCAAAGAAAAGGTATACCGATGTCGGACTGTGGAAGCGGCAACAAAAGGAAGGATGATCAGCGAGAATAATGCAATGAGACAGACGTGAGATGACTCACGACGCCTTCATAAGCGCGTCCACAACGGGGGCAGACAATCCTGCGGGGCTCATCGCTGGCGCAAGTGCGACCAGTACGTTCACCTTTTCGTTCAGCTGCGGGTTGACACTCAACGCAGCGAATGCCTGCGCGGTGCCTTGGCTAAATCCAACGTAACCAAGGCTACCGACGCCGGTACGAGCGAGGATATATTCAATCGAGTCGGGAATATCATACCAAGCAAACTCGTCTAGACTGTAGTTCCAAAATTTGGAGGAGTTTGGATTGTGATGGATAGATTTTTTCGAGTACTTGTTGCCGCGGTTGTTCCCGAGCCAAACGTCAAAGCCTGCAGATCGGATAGAACGAATGTGCGGGATCAGC
The DNA here is from genome assembly GCA_038090375.1 of Boletus rubroflammeus. Classification (NCBI taxonomy): domain Eukaryota; kingdom Fungi; phylum Basidiomycota; class Agaricomycetes; order Boletales; family Boletaceae; genus Boletus; species Boletus rubroflammeus. Next base: position 11,330 of record JBBPMQ010000590.1, on the reverse strand, counting down.
ACCCAACGATATCGCATCCGTCAACATACATTCACAACATACCTTGCTCTGCAAGCACGAAAGGCAAACAACGAGCCTCGTCCGTCAGACAGACCCACACCTCGCTGTTCATGAGCAACCCATGGTGGAGATATACAACCGGTTTCCTCGTGTCTGCCTCCGAGTGACGCGCAGTGCCCTCACCCTTGCGCTTAGGAATACGGTGCAAGGTCAAGAGATATCCATCCTTGGTCAGGACGATGTGCTCCTCGTACGCATACCCATATAGTGCCGATAGCTCCCCAAAGTCTTTGGCAGCGCGGATAGCGGAGGCAAAGGCCTCCTCTGTCGTTGGTGTGCCACGCGTACTGTTCGCGAAACGGTCGAAGAGCACCTGAGAGCGATTATAGAACCAGGCGACGACGGGCTTCGGGAGGAGCAGCACTGTGAAGCGGAGGAACGTCTCGACACCAAGGATGGAGAGGCCAACGAGGAGGGCGAGGTGTTCCTTGAGCGAAAGCCGCCCAATGAGTGGGAAATGGGGCATGAGTCCGGTGCAGGAATAATGTTTGGTAAGGAGTAAAATTGGTGGCAACACTGGCAGGTAAATTGGCAATTAACCCTAAATGGGTTACATAATAGGCGGAGATCGAGGCTAGAAAGCTAAATTCCCGTGCCGCAGCCTATCGGGACTGCAGTTAGCGAGGCAAGCCTCCACTTTTTTGTTGCTGTATAAGTAACACATATAATCTCGGGAGTGCAGAATGTACGGACCAGCACTCACGCGCGTAATAAAAATTTGTTTCTGCCCTTTTTTTTCAATTTGTGGAGAATCTCGTTGTCCACAGGCCGTGTAACATCATACTAACATGTACAGTATCCTCATAACTTGAATCGAGTCGACTTTACAATCCTGACGGTTTCTATCAGATAATCTCGCCCCTGGGCTTACTTGATCGATCTGTGTATCCAAAATTCTACTGGGTATTAAGTCAAGCTCTAATGAAGTTGTACTACCTCCCATTACAATGATTAGATAGAGATCATGCACACTGGCACGAGACACATCAAACTGGATAGTTGGCGATGAACGACCCTTAGTTAGACATAGATTTAGTGTAGACGGTGCTAGCAAAACCGACTTGTTTATGTGTGGTATCGTATACGCTGTAGTAGCGCTCCCTAAAAAGTGACAAACATCAGGGTCTACGATCGCTGTGGACGAAAAACAAAATTATGAACGTACAGGAAGCTGTACCCCAGCGTAAAGTCGAGGCCAGTCCCAGACTTGCTTCCGATGTCGCTGACGACAAGGTAAATCGAATTAGAACTACCTCCAATGGCAGTGTTGAGCGAACGAGGCCAGATCTGCCCATTAGGTGTTAGGTCGTATAACTTGCTCCCGATGTTGAACGTCAAGGGCTTCAAGTTGTTGTATTGTGTGGCGGTGATACTGAGCATACCGGTGGCAGAGTCCGGGATACCGCCCGTCGCGGTCTGGTATTGTTGGAACGCATCTGTACATCCCGACATAAAACGTCAGTGCTCTGTGGCGCGGCACTCGGGCTCAACACGTCACTCACCGGTCGCGATGAGGATGAGGGTGGTGCCAGTGTCGACGATACCAGCGGTCAACGACAGGATGGTGTTGCTATCGTATATGATCGACTGGTCGATACCCCAGTAATTGGACGCAGGCGAGGTTGTCGTGAGCGGAACATAGCTCATGGGGCTGGTGATAACGGTATTATCATAGCCGCCAAACGTGAGCATTCCATTGCTGATCAACTCGCTGACCGGTATGAAGTAAACACCAAGCACCTCCTCGGATATCGTTCCTTGAGAGAGGAGGTTGTCCGATACCGTAGGGACCGTATCTGTATTGTTGACCGTACCCTGAGTCAGGTCGACGGGGCCTACACCAAGGATACCATCAACGTCGGTGAAACCGCTGGATTGGGTAGCCACGCCGATAGATTGTTGGTCGATCACCAAACCAGGAGCAAGCATGACGGTATCAAACCATTCCTCTCCAGACCAGTTTCCGGAGCCGTAAGATACTGACTATGATCACATCTAAGCTCAGCGCAAACGATAGGGATAATCAGGAACATACAACAGTATTCCCGGTGTTGCTACTGGTACTAGTCTGGGTGTACGGCTGATTTGCTCCTACGAATGTGTTAGCGCTTCCAGTATCAATCAGAAGGGTGTCTGTAATCAGTCAGTTTCCGCATCTATAATGGCAGCGGATCCACATACAGGCTGTTGGTGGACTGCCAACTCCGACCTGAGCGGTGTAGGTGACTCCGTTGTTTGCGACGAGGGAAGAGCTGTCGCTGCGTTTGCCAAGCTGACCAGCTTGTTTAATGGCCTGTGCACGAGCGCGGTCCTTGTCAACAATTCTAAGGGTGCCACGCTCATTGATCCTCGTCGCAAAACTAAGGGTGGCCTTGTCACTACGACGACTGAGAGGAGTCGCGTCGACGGCAGACAACGCGATGAATATAAGAGAAAGGAGTGTTTTCGAAGGGAGCATGGTAGTTTCACCGAGGGTGTAGGGTCTGGAGAACTGGAGATTGATCCCAAACTTTTAAAGACTTCACGCTAAGCTATTCATAGTATAACTCGAAATGGAGAGGTGCTGATACGGTTTAATCGTTTAAAGTATTTCGCTTGACTCTGGCTCCACTGCCGTTGGTCAGGAAGCGAGTGTTATTCCGAGAAGGGCCAGAGGTGACGTGACTCACCGGGGAGAAGATCCCATCGAGACTGCGTGTTCCCATACGAACATCGCGAGGTGCAACTGCACATGTCCGTAGGATTGGGCGAGGCAGATCATTGTTCCGTTTGATATAAGGCCGATTTGGTGGTAGTAGAACGTGTGCCACTGGTGACTGATCTTAGCGCTGTCGCTTACTTTCATCATGGGTAAGACTCAATCAAGTAATTCCCTCATTTGAGAAGTGGAAAACCAACCAATCAGAGCTCACAAATCGTGCCAAAGAGTCATTAAAAATGTTATGTGACGATGTTGTTGGCCGGCTTGGCATCAGATGGGCTGGCAGCCTGATCCTGAGGAATGCACAAAACCGTAATTACCCACTACATTTTACCCAGCGCCGCTTTTACCTGTGGCGCTTGTACATGCGTCGGGCGAATCTGATTTCTTCCACTTAATTCCCGGACTACAGCACTCAGACTCGGATTTGGAACTTCATCTGCAAAGACGCCATGTAACGTTATCGCTTAACTACTCTACGTCCGGCCATTTGAGAGTTGTAATTGGAGGATGGCTAGGAAAAATCCAAAACGGGGTTAGTTACCCTCGAAACAGCCTTGCAACAGGTTTTCCACTTTGTTGATTTGAAGGCAACCAGTGCTTTGAGAGTCATGTAATATCTCCAAGGTATCCGAGTCACTGATCAGAAACGTGAAGATGATGAGCAATGCCAATCCGATACAACTTGAAACCCGTAAGGCCATCACAACAAACCATATACAAAAGCGTAACGATATAACAATATCATAAACCTATGCCGTAGACCCCCCTCCTTCCCATTCACACTACACGTCGACACACCATACCTCTATCTTTCCCTCCGACCGTCCTTTGGCACTCTCCCGCGCCGTCTCGATCGCGAGCTCGAAATCACTCTCGTCCCGGAGGGAAATCTTCGTCCCATCTTCGTCCATGAACCTCATCCCTAGCCTGGTTAGAGACGTCCCAAACTTGGCCGTCACGCGCTCGACGAATTCCTGGAACGATGTCGTAGGTGGAATCGCCATCCCGCGCACATCACCCTGGTAGTGCAGCTACGAAAGGTCTGTTCGCCTCCGCGTTCTTTGAAACCAAGTACCCACGAGGACGTACCTTGACTCGAATGTTTGCCATCTCGAACTCGTCGTTTTCGCCCGTCACGAATCCGTCATCACCCTCCTCGTCATCGTATATCGTCACTCTGCGTGTCGTCGGGCGGCACGTCGGCTTCCGGCGGAGTGTTCCTCCACCCACATTACTGATACCTCCCTTGCCCATGCTTGCACCACCCATGCCCATGCCCATATTCAAGTTCGCGTTCATCATGCCCGCGTTCGCGGCTCTTGACGGTGCACGACTCGTCCCAGAACTCGAGCTCGTGTTGCTTGACGTCCAAATCGGGCTTGGGGCAGATTGCATCCATGCCGGGAGTTGCTGCTCCTGTGACTGTGGCTGTGGTTGTTGATAGAACGATAAAGCCACAGGCGACTGCACCTGGGAAGTCGGAGGACGGGCGAGATCGTCCATATATGCGTCCATATATGCGTCGTAGATTTGCGTAGGGTATCCTTCTAAACAGGAATTCAAACGAACAACATCAGCTCAGCAGCTTGCTCATGGGAGATCTCAAAGTGGAATACAAATAAACAATGAGGATGAGGGAACTGCACCCACCTCCTTGTGCTGGCGGGGGTGCAGCAGGCAGCACCAAGGGTGTCATACCTTGGGTGGCGTTCACATACTGACCTGGCTGGAGGAATTGGGGAGGTGGATGTGGTGCAGACTGCTGTGCGACCTGAGGTACTCCGGGCACTTTAAGTCTCCGAAGACTCGGTCGACTCCGAAGCGGCGTTGGGGCCCTACCTGTTGCTGTTTTGGTCTCTCCACCCGCACTCAAGCCACCCGCACCAACACCCGTGATCCCCCCGGCGGTGCCTTGAGGCGTCTTGGCCCTCAGAAGCATTACCCCTGCACTGGGCGTGGGGCTTCTTGCCAACCGCGTCGTGTTGCTCCTGCCCAATGCCGTGTTGCTCCTCGACAGGCCCGATGGATGGGGTGGTGGTGGTACATTCGCGGGATCAGAGACTGACTGCGACCGTCGTGAGGCAAGGATACTAGTAGGTGCTTCAGGGCCCATCCTGGCACCGAGCGGGAGAGCCGTCCTAGAGCGCTCGAGAGCAGTGGGGCGTGCAGCGACCGGGTCCATGCCTGTATTTAAGCGATGAGAAGAGTAGGAGATGTGTGAATAGGTGAATGACGCACGGGGTGCAGGCACGGTTGCACTTCTGCTCAGCATGGACGACTCGGCATCGGCATCGGGCTTGTCCTTGTCCTCTTTGTTACCAAGATTCTCTCCAGAAGCTTGCTGCAGTTTCTTTACACCCGTGAATTCAGTGAAGGCGTCGTTGGAGTCGCTCGCTGCGACAAGTTTCTATTATTACAGTGGTAAGCCGGATAAGCAGGGAATAAGATAACTGAAAAAACTCACGGCCTTTCCGAGATAGTCTTTGCTCTTGGAATTCTTGAGTTTGTTTTCTGACGGACGATACAGTACGCCGACGGGCTAAGTGACAAGGTGAGATACCTTACAAAAGGAGAACAGACAATCACGAACGATGCTGAATACGGTGTACCCCTCCCCATGATCTCGAATGGCATCATCAATAACACCGTGCTCGTCCGTGACCTTTTGTCTGCTTGCCTCTTGCATGTCTGCCATCCCTCCTTCCACATAACCGAGATTTACTTGGGCGAGGGCTTTGTTAAACATGATTTCGGCAGAAAAGAGTTTGAATTTGAGACCGATTTGTGCATAGTTGCTAGGGGACGATGAGTTCGGGATAGGACAAGTTGATGGGAACTGACATGGCCTCATTTCCACGGAGATAGAGGTAGGCATCCTCAAAGTTTAGGAGTGCGAGGTCGTAGCGCCCTAGGAGAAAATTGGACACGCCACATTGGAAGTAACTAGAAACGGAAGCGATGAGAGAAGTGAACAATAAAATACACACACAGGTTGCCATATACACATTCGAATCCGTCACCGCTCGGTGCCGAATGGTCGCCAAGGGCAGGAGAGAGAGCCAAGATGGACACTCACGCGATCGCAAGGTAAGAATCAAGGTTGATTGCAGTGGCGAAATGATCGACGGCGGTCTCGTGGTCGCCAATGGTAGCGTATATGAGGCCCATGTTGGTGAGGATCTTTGAGGAATCTGCGATGCGCTGGTGGAGTCATGCATGTGAATGAGATGCGGCGAGTGTGACTGGGATGTATAACTCACGGAGAATAGATCGAGAGCCATGTCAAAGTCTTTCTCGTCGTATGCTTTGAGGGCAGCGGCCCATGTTTCTAGTTCGGCCTTGAGGGAGAGAGACATTGCAGGAAGGTCCTGGAAGGAGTGGTAAGGTGAAGTATACGAAGCAACTAAGGTATTGCGTGCCAGACGCAAGTTTGGGTGAAAGAATGGTCGGAAAGGGGATAAACGGCAGAAACTAGAAACAAAAAGAGGTGAAGGTAAGAAAACAACAAGGCGAAATCGAAATGGACACAGTCCACAAAGTAACGGACAACGTCGTAGCGTTATATAAATGTTGTCCTTATTGGATACTTCCTTTTATGGAAGTCTCCTTCTCCCGCGGCATATTATCCGAGGTCCGTAGCATCATAATAAAGTTATTGACTGCGATCAATCTAATGAGCCATGCCAGTCACGCCAGTCATGCGTGTCTCGTTCTCCAGCCTACAGACCAACGCTAGAGGAAGTGATCGACCCGCTCAGCTCTGCGTCGCCCTCAATGACAAGCACCCTTGATGGCATCCCATGCGATATTTCGTTTAGAAATATGGCACTCTTCCCACACAGTCCGATACCGTATTCACACATCTCACGGGGTTACTATGTACACTGCACCTCGCTGGACCCCGCCACGTTCAATCTGTGCCACTGGTAAAAGTTTGTAGCTGCCCCGCCCAGTGTCGGCCGCGCTATGAAGAAAGCTTGCTGCTGTTTGCAGCTTTGAATAACTGCTTTTCATCTTTTCTTTTCTTATATTTTCAAGGACGTTCTCTGGTCTCCAAGCCAAAATTATACTCGACGTACCTGAGTAGCCATTTCGCACAGCCCTTGAGGTCCGTGTTGTCGGTGGGCATCGTTGAAGCGTCTCCTGTCATGGATCTCTCATCGTGCATGTTACTGTCTCCTCGAGTATGTATTTGCATTAATCTATTGATTTCTTACCGTAGTGATATTTTACGTCGCATCACATTACCACGTGAAAAGTTCCAGGACCCCTACTGCGCGGTCAAGGTTGCTATGCCCTTCTCTTCGCATCCCGGCTACCGCCTCGGATGCACTTGGCACTGCCATTCTGATCGTGCTGATATTCGGCGGAGGCCAAAGTTTCTTCACCTTTAACTCACAGGTAAGGAGCGCTAATCAGCCCGCGTTGTCACCTCGTGTTGCTTGCAATGATACCGGGCCCCGAGGTCGCGGCCCGTTTTTTGTTTTTAAATATTAGCACTGTGCATTAGAACGTTTTACCACGGCTACAAGCCGTGGTGATTAATCTTTACCTTCATTTTCCTCCCCTGGGTGTACCGGTATACAGTTAGTAGACTTGCTCATACCAAAATGTAGTTGTCTGTGCCAAAAATGTAGCGAAGGCTAATATGCATTATGAGATTTTTCTTGTGCATTATGAGCAAGTCTACTACTAAGTAACTGTACTTACTTGGTTTCAACTCAAAGTCTGCAGTAATTCGATAATAATACATACTTCCGTGGGGCCAATGGACCAGATGCGGCACAGTGCTGCATTGACAGTATCGAACCATGAATTGCCATCGTCGGTACTAACGCTGACGGGCTGGCTTCACCGTTTTGTGAAAGTCGCATATGACCTGCTATGTTGACTGGGCTGTGTGCGAATCCGATCCGTGTACATCGCCGCTCGCGAATGGACAGCTCAGTGACGGGGACGTAGGCTCAGATGCCAAAGCCAGTCAGACGGGATAGTAGCTCGTCAAAGTTCCCACAGTACTCTCATCCTCATATATTATATATACCCGATCATATTTCCAGTGCAACATCTAAGTCGCATCTGTTTCCGTAGCTTCCGCTTGAACGTTGAACATCTTTCCGTCATGCCAGCATTGGCAACAGTTAATGATCCATTCTGTTGGTATTATCGCTCTGTTGCCGCTCAGTCACGCCATAATGGACGAAGTGGTCTTCCCGCCGACTCTACTGGACCAGCTTTCCCCATGTGGCATGGCGTTGCTTCTTCCACTGTCGTGATGCTTGGTCTCCTCCCATGCCCAAATATTGAGTGTCGGTCCTAGTGACCGACGCCACGGGAACACTATGTATGGGGGTATTTCTGTCAAGCCTCCATGTATCTGACAGCCGCCTCTGGAATTAAAGACCGCGATGAGAAATCCAGTTTTCGTGATACCTTTCTGCACTGGTATCGCATGATCCGGAACCCTTTATGGTAGGCATCAACTTACATGTTCACTGAGAGAGTATGTAGCTAATTCGGATCAGTTGGAAGAACTTCACCGCCCAAATTCATTCCAAGTTCGGTATTCTTGGGTCCTCATGATGTCCGGGTCTTCCGGAAATCACCACGTTGTTAGGTTTCGGGCGGCTGCGAGTTGATTGCCGAACGCTTTGGAATGAGGAAAACAGGATTAAGCTTTACCGTATTCCCAGCTCTTTCGAACTAATTAATCCCGCGGGCCTATTCGAGATGCCCTTTCAGGTTTGGGTTGACATTCGCGTCTCATCGTGAAAATTTGAACGAAGCAAGTTCACCGAGGAACCCGATCTCGACATATACACACGCCTTCAGATGGACCTTTGCCTCCTCCAACTCCGCATTTATCACACTCGGTCTCCGACCCTTGACGTGAAACACAGTTCCTCACTGCCCGCGCTCTGGGGAGACGTGGATATGCCCGATGCCTCAGGTGGTTGAAGATCATGAGCAATCGCTCCATCAAAGATGACATGCTCCTTCTCCCTCAGTTGCCTCAGCCGGGCTCTGCTGGAGAGGGCCACAAGGACGAGCTCCAACTCCAAGCGCCATGCTCGGATGAAGTTACGCTGATTCTTCAAGCAAACACTCGTGGACCAGCCTCGCCTCATCGACTCGTTCAAATACACCACTTGCTGAACCATCCGTGGCTATAAAAACTCCACTGAGAATTCCGCGCCACTGAAACTTTGTCGTCGGTGGAAACGTTGCACCCGAGGACCGAGGGCATGACTTTCATCGACGATTTACATTTCAGGGCTGTCGCGCTCAAACCAAAGGTCCTCCACTTCCGCAAGTTCACTGCCAAAGGGTGTGTTCTAAGCATTCTCACATGGACCGTGACGACAACGGAGAACGGACAGAGAACCTATCACGATCGTTGACGCATTCATCGACGTCCAGTGGATCTCTTTAGACTTCAGTTCTGCCGGTCTCATACTCGAAGACGTGCACTTGGATGCTGCGTTGAAAACCCTAGTCGGCCGATGGAACGGGAAACAGCTTTCCCAGATTAGATGTCCTTGGATGACATACACGTTTTTCGAAAGGGAGGTGACACCGATAGATCTGCATTTTCTTAGGATCATCGATTGCGAGAACGTCAGTGGGCAAGGGTTAATGTGTATAGTGAAATCACGAGACACACCGACCACCCGACATCTCGATCAAGTACTGGTCGAACGACACGTTCGTGGACGCGGTCTATCGAATAGTGTCAGTGCCTCAGAGTGGTTGGCTAAGCATGTGAAAAGGTTTTCTGACTGCAAAGGACGGATTGAGGTAGTTCTTGGATGCAGCCACTGGCGAGCTGGTTGTATTATCTGTGGAGGTAAACACCGATTCTAACATGGGAGAGTGATTTCCATGCTCAAGAATGGTTATAGCAGTCACTTTCGGGCTCGATGGCGTAGAATTGTTTGGAACGTACTTGGGTTCGAGAGCTTGTACACATAGAACGACACGTACCTGATGTCCAGAGAGGGTCAAGTTATTGAGCCCCGTGATGTTCGCCATCACCCGAGCTGACGTTGGATACGATTTGATGGACGTGGCGAGCATTCGATGAATCTTTCTCGTCGATGATCCAGTTTGAATGTTCCCCGTCTCAGATTATGGGTTCCCGACGATTGGGAGAGCGGTTCAAATTGACTCTGGAATGTGCGAACCTCTGAACTGGAAGGAATCTATCACGAGCGCGGACTCCCTCGACGATTATAAGCTGCCAAAAGCGCAGCTGTGTGTGGAACTCCTTTTGATTAAATAACATCACTCCAAGAACCTAACCTCCCGCGCGATGGTGACAGCTATCATATGCCAATGGAAAGTCTTCCCCCCAGTGGCCAAGCGAAATTGGGTTTTCCGAGCGGGGTCTCGAGCGTGTCTTTTTGGGATACGGTCGCACACATTGGGATGCACATTTGGTGGGTCTGACTTGTGAACCAGTTGCCAGTATGTATTTCAGTGGCGTACAACGTTCGGTGTCGATTGTCTTGGACCTAGGGTCGAGATTCAATAACGCTCGCGACTTAGTTTGTGGGACGAGGTGATAAACGGGGAGCGGGCCTTTGGAATTATTTAAGTGATGACAATAGAACGAGCAAGACTCACAAGATAACTTCAATATGGATGATAAAAAGGAATCAACAGAGCAGATAACAAGGAGAAAATTGCACAAAGAAGGCCAGGGCAGTTCCACAAGCAGTATATGAGTACTTAGTATATGTAGTCAACGCAGACTTCCATGAGGCGTAGGTTTAATTATATAACGCAGCCGCCGTGCCGGGTAAATTCGGCACTGCCACAACTTCCGGATGTTGCATAATAATTCTCATACAGCTTGCTAAGTGTCCGACAGTCTGTAATGCAGAGTGACTTACAGCAGTTTTCAAAAGTCTGTGGAAAATGGCAACATTTGTCGAACAGCCTAGCCATCACGTGTCCAGGACCCCAGATGTATCTCTACTACAAATCAGTGCCTGACCAAATAAACTAAAACATGTTCACCACAGTTGTTAGCGACCTCAAATCTAAGAAAGACTTGGGACGTTTCACACCAGAAAATGCTTTAGAGTGAAGGAAACTTGTTAAGAGGGAATCCCAACAAGAACTTGACTAGAGTTCTTGGGGCGATAGATTCAAGGTACTTATAGTGTCTAGTGTGTTTGTACATGTTTACCTACTGGTCCGTGCGTCCTGTAGATAAGGTATGATGTCATAGATAAGAGATACGTGATAAGGGTCTAGATCGTTCTAGCCCTTCGGTAATTAAATACATGAGGCGAGTCACGTGACTGGTCTAGGCCCTTGGTCACGTGATGAGTCCGAACAAAAGATAAGATCATGTGATTAGAAAGGTGCATGTGTTGTCACGTGACTGTGGAAAATATCACGTGATTAGGAAAAGAAAGATTAGAAAATTGGAGTCCGTAACATTACCCCCCTCCTATGGTTCGCATTCCAGGCGAGACCAAATAGGCGGTGCGTCCGTGAAATTTTCGTAAGGGTTAAATAAAGAAGAGAAGAGTTTGTTTGTCATTCGTAATCATCG